>OVAN01015759.1:0-11094 GCA_900406275.1 Anastatica hierochuntica
TACTGTGACCTGGTAAGCAAGGTTAAGCTATTTTGCTTTCTGCTCAGCACTAAACTTTCCGGTTAGCCACTCTCTGTTAAGCAGAATAAGTAATTTGTTTGTCTCTTGCTTTCTTTCGGGTATTTTCCCTTGTTTAAGCAGAGTTTTTGAGCTTTTCGCTTTTGTTTTGGAAGAGTACGTTGCTTATACTACTCTTTTATTGAGGAGTAGTCATTCAACTTATTTGCCCCTTGCTTTAACTAAATTTCCTTGTGAGAAAACAATTGTTTTATTGATAGATATCTNCTTATTGATAGGTATCCGTCCTTAGACGTAACATAATTACATAAGAAAAGGTGTAAAAGAAATTAAAAAGTCCAAAGCCGAAAAACGTATATCGTGTATGGTCGTCCGGGCTAGGAGCATTCTTTAGAAGAAGTAAGACTTTAGATGTAACTCATTCCAGCTATTTGGTTGTACTTTTCCGTACATGTCTTGTAACTTGTATGCACCTGCTCCTTTGACTTCTACGATTTGGTATGATCCTTCCTAGCCAGGCACAAGCTTACCCGCAACATTGTCTCTGGTGTTGTCAAAGACTCAGCGTAGTACCCATTCGTCTTGCTGGAACTTCTGGGTTCGTACCTTCTTGTCGTAGTTGCGAGCTACTTCCTGTTGGTACTTCGAGTTTCTGATTCTTGCGGTTTCTCTTTTTTGTCGAGGAGATCCAGGGACAAAGCCATCAGCTCTTCATTCTCTCTTAGAGTTAAAAGCTCTGACCTGGCTGTAGGGACGCTGACTTCAGCAGGGGATACAACTTCTGTTCCATAGACCAAGGTGAAGGGTGTTTCCCCTGTTGAAGTCTTGATGCTAGTTCAACATGCCCATAGGGTAGCTGGGAGTTCTTCGACCCAATTGCTTTTGGCGTCATCCAGCCTCTTCTTTAGGAGATTGACTATCGTCTTGTTGGTGGATTCGGCTTGCCCATTGGATTGCAGATGTCTCGGAGTTGCAAAGCTTAGTTTTATGCCACAATCTTTGCAAAACTTTTTGAAGATTTTACTTGTGAATTGTGGGCTATTTTCCATAACTATCTCCTGAGATGTTCTGAATCGTGTTATCACGTTCTTCCAGAGGAACCTCTTAATTTGGACATTCGTAAACTTGCTTAAGGCTTCTGCCTCCACCCACTTAGAGAAGGAATCTGTAACTATTAAAAGGTATTCCAACTGGCCAGGAGCTGTTGGAATACCTTTTGAGGTTCCCCACTTCATGAATGGTCATGGAGAGCTTACGAATTTGAGGTTCTCTGGGGGTAGCTTGGATACTTTTGAGTGCTTCTGGCATTTGTCACAGTACTTGGCCATTTGAAGGACGTCGTGGGCCATTGTAGGCCAATAGTAGTGTGCCCTCTTGGCTCTCAGCACCAAGCGTCTTCCACTAAAGTGAGATCCGCACTCGTCTTCATGTAGTTCTTTGAGGACTATGTCTGCCTCTTCTGGCTTTACGCATTTAAGGTAAGGTCCTAAGAAAGACCTTCTGTAGAGTTTTCCGGGGACCAAGCAATTGCGGGACACTTGCCTTTTTATCTTACGGCATTCATTCCTTATGTTGGGCAGGACGTCATCCTTTATGTAAGAAATAATTGGCGTCATCCATGTTTCTTCCTCTTCGATGTTGGAGACTTGAGGTCCTTTGGCGTCTTCGTCGGTAGCTGGCCATTTGAGTACCAACAAAGGTATGTTAATTGGCTCCATGGTGTTCAAGGCAGAGGCCAGGTTGGCAAGGGCGTCCGCATGTGAATTTTTCTCCCTTAGGATCTGTGTGAGTTTGCATGCTTTGAATGAAAAAATGAGCTTCATGGCTATGGCCGGATACTTGGTCATGCTGGCATCTTTTGCTTGGTAGTCGCCTTGCGTCTAGCTTATGATCAATTGGGAATCACTGTAAACCTGTAGGTTTTCTATTCCCAAGTCTTTTGCCAAGCTGAGTCCTCCAATTAAGGCTTCATACTCACTTTCATTGTTGGTGGCTCTAAAGTTTCATCTTACTGCTCTTGATACCACTTCTCCTCTTGGTGAGATGAGCAGGAGGCCTACTCCCGCTCCTCATATGTTGCTAGATCCATCTACGTAAAGTGTCCATTCTTTTTCTCTTTTACTTTCCTAATGAATCCTGACTTTTTGTTCTGCCCCTGGTACCACTGGGGGGGAGAATTCTGCTACGAAGTCTGCTAGGACTTGTGATTTGATCGTCGTGGCAAGGCGGAAGATCACATCGTATTCGCCTAATTCCACTGCTCATTTGGCCAATCTTCCAGATACTTCTGGCTTGTAGAGTACAGATTTGATGGGGAAATATGTGATGACAACCACCGGGTTAGCGTGGAAGTAAGGACGCAACTTCTTGGACGAGATGACCAAGGCGAGAGCTAGTTTTTCCAAGTGTCTATAGCGGGTCTCAGTATCAAGAAGGGACTTGCTTACGTAGTACACCAGACGTTGCTTGCTTCCCTCTTCTCTAACCAAGACGGTACTTTTGGCATGCTCTGAAACAGCCAGGTACAGGAGCAGTGGCTCTCCATCTTGGGATTTTGAGAGAAAAGGTGGTGTTGTGAGATCCTCCTTGAGTTTGACTAGGGCATCTTCGGCCTCTTAGTTCCACTCAAATTTCTCAATGAACTTAAGGGCTTCAAAGAATGCATGCAACTTGTTGGATAGCCTGGATATGAATCAATTCAAGGCAGCCACTCTTCTGGTAAGCTTATGGACGTCTCGTGGAGTCTTGGGTGAAGGGATTGCTTGAATCGCCCTGATTTGCTCTGGGTTTGCTTCAATTCCTCTGTATGTAACTATGTACCCCAAAAATTTCCTGGAGCTCACTCCGAATGAACACTTAGAGGGATTGAGCTTCATATTGTACTTCCTCATGGTAGAGAAGGCTTGTTGCAGGTGGGCTATATGGTCTTCAACTACTAAGGACTTAACCAGCATGTCGTCTATATAGACTTCCATGGTCTGGCCGATTTGGTCTGCGAACATCATGTTGACTAGCCTCTGATTGGTAGATCCCGCATTCTTCAATCCAAAAGGCATCTCCTTGTAGCAGTAGATTCCAAAAGAAGTCATGAAGAAAGTCTTTTCTTGCTCGTCTGAATTCATGCGTATTTGATTGTACCCAGAGAAGGCATCCATGAAACTCATCAGTTGGTGTCCAGCTGTGGTGTCCACCAGCTTGTCTATATTGGGCAAACGGAAAGGATCCTAAGGGCAGGATTTGTTTAGATTCGTGAAATATATGCAAACCCTCCACTTGCCATTCTTCTTCCGGACCACGACGATGTTTAATAGCCAATCCGGGTAGTGGACCTCCCTAATGAACCCAACTACAAGGAGGTTTTTGACTCCATCATTGATGATTTCGTCTCATTCCGGTGGGAACTTTCTCCTTTTTTTCTTGACTGCTGGGTACTTGGGGTCTACTTGCGGCTTATACACGATGACTTATGGGTCTATCTCTGGCATATCCACGTGGGACCATGTTAAGCAATCGACGTTAGACCTTAGGAAGTCTATCAGCCTCTGGCGTATTCCTTCTTGCAATCTTGCCCTTATATTGAGGTTGTTGCCTAGTTCTTCGGGTATCAAAGGTACGTCGTCCAGTTGTTCCACTTCCGGCTCCTCAGTGTGTAACGCGGGAAGTGGTTTCTGTAATTGCTATAAGGGAGCTGCTTTTTCCTTTAAAGTGGTTTGGTAGCACGATCGAGCATTCTCATGGTCACCCTTGATCTCCTTGATTCCCCATGGAGTTGGGAATTTGAGTACTTGGTGCAGAGTTGACGACACGACTCTTATCTCATGTATCCAGGTCTGCCCATGATCATATTATAGGCGGAGGGACAATCTCTGATGGAAAACTTGGTGGACAAGTTGACTCCTCCAACGCAAACTGGAAGTGTTATCTCTCCAATGGTTTGCTTGACTTCTCCGCTGAAGCCCACCAGTGGTGTGGTCTTCTTAGTTAAGGCTTCCTGGGTTAGACCCAAGTCTGTATATGCTCCCAAGAAAAGTACGTCCGTAGAGCTTCCATTATCGATAAGTACTCTCTTCACCAAAAAAATTTGCCACCGATAATGAAACGACCAAGGCGTCATGATGTGGAGTTAGGACTCTATCTTTCCCTTCAGCCGTGAAGCTTATGACTTCTTAGTTGAGGTTCTGACGCTTGGCTTTTGGGGTGCCATGACTATTTTTTGCAAACCTTGTGCTTTTCTTTGCAGCGACATATGTAATGCCACTTATCTCTGATCCTCCGGATATGACATTGATCACCTTATCATGCCTTGGAGAATCTGGCGCTTGACAGCCTGCGGGGGCACCTTCTTCCTGACTATTTAGCATCTCCTTTGTTTTGTTATAGAGGAATTCTCGCAGGTGTCCCTTCTTGAGCAGCTCGTTGACTTCTATTCTTAAGGATATACAATCCTCCGTTCNCCCTCCATTCTGGGACCATGGTCATTGTGGAAATCGCACCATTTGTTTGGATTTCAGCCATGGAGAGGCGATCTCATCTTCTGGGGCGATTTGACTTGGTCCCCCACCTCCTTCAAGACTCATACCAGCTTCGTGCTTGATATTGATAGATTGGATATATCCGTCCAAGTGTTTACCGGCGGGAATCTGTTGCCGTTTGGCTTACCCAGAGGCTTCTGTCCTTTGGCTCCCTTCGTTTCGTCTTCTCGGGTAGGTCTTTGGTAAGGCTTGTTGTCTTTTACCGTCTTCTCGGTCCTCATGACCTGAGATTCTTGCCTAGCAAGCAGGTCTTCTTCCCACTTGATATGCGCCTCGGCGCGGGAGAGCACATCTTTCATAAATATGCACTGATATTTCATGAGTTCCTTGTACAGATCACCATCAGGAAGAAGCCCTCTTTTAAAGGCATAAATTGGGGTGGCAACACTGCAGTTTGGGATCGTGACCTTCTAGTTGTTAAAGCAATGAAGGTAGCTCCGAAGTAGCTATGCCTTACGCTGTCTGATCTCATAAAGGTCATCAAACGACTTAGGAGTTACCCTGCTGCTAGCAAATTACTCTACAAATAGGTCAGTTAGATGAACAAAAGATCATATGGTTCCAGTTGGAATCGATATGAACCATTGCTAGGCGGCCCCCGTTAGACTGAAACCAAACCCCTTACACATGGTAGCTTCTTTGTGCCCCTTCTGGATCGCTACAGTGAGCATCTTCTGCTTGTACTGTGCGATATGGTTATCCAGGTCGGAAGTTCCGTCGTACGACAAGATGAATGGGAAGGTGACTTATTTGGCATGTCGATGAGTGCAATCTCATCTGAGAAAGGAGTGTCCGCGTAATAGCTTAGGGCACTTTTCCTCAGAGGAGGATCAAAGCCTGGAAGTCGTTCGATTACCAATTGCAGCGCCTCGAACTTGCTGGAGAACATCTGCTCCAGTCGTCTGGCCTCGTCAGAGAGTGGGACGAGATTTGCAGCCTGCGGCTCTTTTATATCCATAGGGTCTTCTTGCTCTTGAACAAGATTTTGGTTCTCCTGGGCTCCTGTTACTGCTGGATTTCCTCTTTCTCCAAAATTATTGGTAGGAGGAGATCTAGAGTTGGCATCCAGGACACGTGGACCCTGAACCTCTGGTTCGTGGGTTTATTAGCCGTCAAGGTCGAGTTTGCTTCTCTGAGGGTCTCGTTCTCCAGCTTCAATTGCTGCAGGCGTTGTGCGTTCTCCTGGAGTGTCTTGGTATGAGTTTCCATCTGCTGTCTCAAAGCCTGCAGCTCCGCAGTTGTGGCATAAATTCCAGTTGGAGTTTAATCCCTTTGAAGTTGCTCCATCTCACCTAATCTTTTTTGCAGAGTTTCTAGTTGAGATCGCATCTCTTCATGGGTAAGTTTTGTTCGTCCAGGTGTGATGTTTACTGATTCATGATTGTCTCCAGCCATCGTCACGTAGCAGTTTCTGAAAGCTTCCCCTCCTTCTAGCGCCAACTGTTATGGGTGATTTTGGTCGTTCTTTGTAAACACTACGGAAGCTGGAGGTCAATGAATATTGTGTATGTGTGTAAATCGAAGAAGGTGTTCTAAGCTTTGGATAACAACAATGGTGAAAAGATGTATGTGTATTGATCTCTTTAGCTTAGAGTTTTTCATGTATCTTCACTCTGAGCCCCTAAGCTTTATATTTATACAAGGATTTCATGATTATCCCTTCGAGAATCGGGTATCTCATGATTATCTACATAATATCTATCATTATCTATAAAATATACATCATTATCTACTAAGTTAAATAATAAAATAAATATAAGGCGGTGGTCGGCTGACTTCCGGCTATACAATGTCGTCTGACTTCCTGCTTCTGGGCATTCTCTTGCCTTGAGGTCTTACTGTTGTACTTCATCTAAGCCAAAGGGAATTCTCATGGCCTAAATTACTCCCAGCAGGCAATATCTGATATACCTTCAACTTTGGGTTTCCCAGACCAGTTAGTTTTGTCAAATATGGATTGCTTACTTGTATGCTCCATATGGAGACGTCAACAATATAAATTAAGTGTTTTCCCAAGGATTTTATTCTTCATCTGAAAGGCGAGAAACGAGAAAGTTTATAATGGAAAAGATAGAATTCCACCAGATGTTCTAAAACAAGTGCGAAGTGAGGTGATATCATGGAGGGAAGCTCAAGAAAAAGGCTAGTGGAAAGTAGATGTATGGCTGAACATGTACCCTAAGCGCATGGCGTAATATGTAAGATAGATGGCTCGTGGAAAGCAGATGTATCTTTTTTAGGTCCAGGTTAGTCGCCTTTCATAAAATATTAAGATTTTGGGTTGATGGGGGCCAAAGGAAATATCGCAGCTTTTCATCTAATGGGAGCAATTGAGTCTTTTTTGGCAATCTTTGCATATTTGATGCGTTTATTGCACGGTGGAGCAGAGGTCAAAGGAGATGAAGTCACATGGAGCATATTTTATCCCAAAAAATAATTTTTGAGTTGATATATTATGTTGTTGTAGTTTCGTTTGGGCTTCAGCCCATTACTAGTTTTTTACTCAACCAAGTATGTAATCTGCCTTCAAGCTTAAATCAATATTATGCTAAAAAAGAATACATGTGCCACCAATTCACCAAAAAAAAAAACTGAACTTAGGCAATGCAACATTTTGCAACTCTTTCGGCTAATATACCCCGAGCTTCTCTCCTTATACGCTCGCAGAGTCACCTTGTTCAATGTCGACAATATTACTTTGAGATACTTTAAAGAGTTGATTTACTTTTTTTACAAATCACTACGCGATCTTTTTTCTGTTTTTATTCACTCGCATAATTCCAAAAATAGCTTTCCATATGTAATTTTTCGTAGTACTACTCCATGACAAGCACGCTTAACAGAGGAGTTCTCTCAAGAAAAATGACCGCAAAGAGAAGTGCACTTTGGTGATATAGGTAGTCAATCAAAATTTAACCTTTCTTCACAATCTACTATGACTCTATAAACTGAACTATCACACTCATCCTCACCTACAAAGCGTAACGTTTTTGTTGAGAAATCATGGTCTTCACTAAATAAGAAATGACATTGTGGTTAAATAACAGCAAGTTGATGAAAAATTTTAGAAGTGGTTTTTGTTTTCATCACTGATTGATTTTGCTTGTATGTTTTTTATTTGTTGTGAAGTAAAATAAAAACAAGACATTTTTGGTTTCGTTGATTTGTCACTTTGATGGTTTGTGCGGAAGGAACGGTAAGGATGTCGATGGTCTCAGTCATGGACATTTTGAGTTGAAAAAGAATTGACTTAAGGTTTCAGATTTCTTGGAAAAATTGCAAGGACAATAATAGTCATCATGTTTGCTCATTTCAACAGATGCAACATTGGAGAATTGGTTTTGAAGGGCTGCTCATTCGATTTGTGAGTCGATGTGGTGTATTGGTGCAGAAAAAGCTTCTACTTAGAAAAGTAGATGTGAATCCACCAGAAAATCAAGTACCAGTAAGGATGTCTGGTGTATCTAAATTTTTAAGCCTATTTTTTGGTGTAGGACCTATGGTAGTTTAGTTGTAATTCTAAGAAGTCATGGGTATTGACCAAGGGATAAGAGATTCAACGTTGGTCACCATTCAAAAGTTGGGAGTTAAGTTGCGAGTTTTTAGCATACTTATGCACTCAAGAAGAAGGAGAAAGATGCAGAGCAAACTTAATTCATGGGAGAGGTTTCCGATGGAGAAAAATATGCATTAAAGATTGCTTGTTGTGGATTCTATGATTACGTGCAGGGGGTGATAAAGAATGCTTGAGTCAAACTAAGCATAAATAGGGGAGATAATTGTTAATGCAATGGATATGTCAGCTTCAGTTGGTTGACTGAATGACCAGCATAAGTTTGCTTAGGAAGTACACAATTTTCGCATACATTGAAGATCATATGAACAAGGTGTACTTAGCTGAAAAAAGCGCCCAAGATGAGGATGATGAAAATGCAGTCATTGATGCGCTAATGACAACTGCATTAGAAGACGTATTAAGATGTTAGATTGCCGAGATTTCAAACAGATCATGTATTATCAGTGTGATTGTATGAAGTGTTGGTGTGGTGCTTAGATTCTAAAACTCAATCATAAAGGGGGACAATGTTGGTTCAGTGCTGACAGAGGTTTAAAAATAGTCATGACAGACTATGTGAAACAAGAGTATGATATGCTAATCAAGATGATAGATTACATCAGGAAGCTAAGTTAGAAGGTGTGGGAATCGAAATTCGCACTGTTAATATTCTTATTCGGAGGAAAGCAAGGAAACCCTAACTTTCCTTAAGGTCTCGGTTGTTGCAAGAACTTATGGAATCAAAGAAAGGAAGTGTTTCAAGTTTTGGTTCTTAGTCATGGATAGTGATTACGGGATTGCAATAGTAACAAGCATCTTCCTGTAGGTGATGGATTGTGAACATTCGCAATGGCATGTGTTTATCTCTAGTAAATGAAGATGGAGGTTTTATTTTGATTTAAAGATATAGCAGATATGAACTGCTACATCAAATGAGATAATAATATGTTTCAGATTTGAAAACGAATGCAAAAATCAGTTTTAAGATGGCTTTTTCAAGGCAACGTTTGGAGGTCCAAAAATAATCCAATCGAGCTAAAACTTGATGGAAAACTTCACGGTACTGCTAGCTTGAGACTCAAGATTGGGATCGACTCTTTAATGGTTGGATTGAGTTTTATTCAAGCTTCTTCAACTTGTTCCGAGATCCCCGGTACCCGGCTTTCTTTCCTCAGATGAAGCCTTCACATCTCGTTATGCTTCAACTTCAATCAGCAACCTAAAGACAAACCCGAAACCTCGACGACATAAGGAATCAGAATTCCAAGTCAACCGAACAAAAAGGCGGACATACACATCATCCTCCAGTCATGAATCAATCGATGATAAACAAAAAAAGGAGAAATATATTGGGATTATCGAGTTCTCAATGGCCAATCTGTTATAATCAATCGACAAAACTTCGGACATACCTAATCAATCCGAACACTCGCAGATACCTCGAAAAGTTTCTCAACCCTCCTCTTCATGACGGCCAGCGACAATAAATCATCTCTCGGAGACAAGCTCCAGTGGTTACCAAACCGAATCGGACGAAGAATCTCTACCTAAAAAATTTGCGATCGGAGAAGAGCCAAATACTCCGAAAGAAGAACCAAATATCAATGAAGTTTATTCAAGTGATGAAGACATGAATTTTGGAATCTCTGGACAAGATAGATCAGCTAAGCAATTTGCTTCAAAAGTTGTGGTCTTTACGCTCGATGACGTTCCCTTCAACAAATGGAGTGACCGTCTTGACGAGTTCCATGCGTGGATGAATTCAGAAGCCATTACATCTTCTTTGCCTATGGTGATTCGACAATTCACTGCACGATTATCACGCGCACTCAAAGAATGGTGGAATTCGCTTGGTGAGTACAGACAACATCAAGTTTATCAAACAACGATTTTATTGCTCCTTGGAGAAATTCAGAGAGAATTCATCCGTATGCCTGCACATCAAAAGGAACAACTACAAGAGGAATTCTTCTTAGCAAAATGTTGTTCATTAAGAAAGAAAGATCTTGCAAAACATTTTGAAAGACAAACAAGGAGATATTATGCTCTCAATGGCCTCAACAATCCAAGCCTAAAGCAAGTATATCTCTCCTCGATCAATGACTATCTTAGCCAACAAACTAAGCTATACATTAGAGACCAAGGACAGACAATCGAAGAAATTTCTATTGGTCAAATTCAACAATACGTATTTCGAACACTCGATAAACTCTGCAAACAAATGGAGTTCTGGATGGAATTCATGGATAGATCGAAGCAATTATCCAAAATATATGCCAGACCAGATCTGTCAATCAAGTGTTCAAAGTCCAAGAAGCATTGCTCGTGTGACACTCATGAGAAGCGACGAAGATTCGAAAGACGATTCTCGAAACACTCCGCCAAGTTCAGACGAAAGAGATTCTTTAGAAAGAAACGAAGCTTCAAGAAAGCGACAAAATGTTTCCTATGTCGAAAAGAATGACACTTTGCCAAAAATTTCCCAAACAAATCCGCAAAGAAGAAACAATATCTAATCAATTCTATCTCAGAAATCGCACCAGACACCGATCTTAAAGGCCATGATCTCGAATCAGTATTGTCCTATTACACTGACGACAATGATGCTATATGTGGTTACTCTGATTATGATGACTCTTCCGAGTCATCCCCAGAAGAAGAAGAAGATTGCTGCTTCAAGATAACGCAATTACCACGGCAAGATGAGATACCAACTCCCCATTTACCAATAACAATCTTTGATCCCTCTATAAGAGAGAGCCCAGTTCATGCTATCGCATTCGTGGACACTGGAGCCTACACAACGATAATGAATCCTAAGATACTTCCACCATTTATGTGGATGCCTCATCAACAAGAATTTCGATTCGCGAACTCAGGATCATTGATCATCAAGCTCAAGTCAAAGCCAGTGACTATTGAACTCTTCCCCGGATTCCAGATCACTACTGAAGTACTCGGTTCCACTACACCTGGAAAAGATATCAT
>OVAN01015760.1:0-11094 GCA_900406275.1 Anastatica hierochuntica
CCCAAATACAAGCATGGAGTTGCTAAGGTGTTTACTCTATTACCAGAGTCTAGTTTTTTTTCAACGCCTCAGGAAGAAGTATGGGAAGTTGCTGCTCAGCTAATTGGTCTTGGTCTCGGCATTCTGATAATTGTATTCTACTTCTTTGTTGGATCATCAAATCTATTCACTATACCCCATTGAATCTTGTCTAAATCATTTTCTTTGTTCCATGTTGAGCTTATATATGCTATAATCTGGGTGCAGGACACCCCGGGCCTTGTAAAGTCATTTCCCTTTGTGTCACTTACATGGACGAGCATACGACTTGTTCATCTCTGGCTACGATACCAGTCTCTTGCTGTCCTATGTTTTAACACGGTAATAGTTTTGAAATGCATTTTCTTACAATCTCGACATGAGATAGCTCAGATAAATGTATTTACTGTGGTTTTAAATATTGCCAGGTAAATCTCAAGCGTGCTCGTATCATAATAGAATCTCATGTCGTGCACTCTGTTGTACCTGGTTAGATTGCTTCTCCTTTTTTCAGCTTATTGTTAAACTCTTATGCAAGACTCATCTTTCTCCCTTTACAGGATATGTTGACTGCAACAAGCGAGAAAACATTTTGGTGTGGCAGAGATTCATGAAACCTAGAATCATATTTGGTGCGTCTCTTGAGGACCTAGCTGGATTAGAGAAATCTGTTTCGAAGGTAAAATCTTCTCTCACTTATAAACTGCATATATGTAACTCTTGAGAGAATCTGGCTTTGAAACTTTAATTTATTCAGGTGAAAGCACTCCTTAAGATGTACAGAAAAGAGAAATATATTCTTACATTTAATAAGTTGAGCAAGGATGCTAAGTTCTTTGTATCCTTTAAGGTATGTGTTTGAGACCCTATGAAAAGACTTGTGCGTTCCTTTAAGGTATCATGACTCTGAGGTATAAACCATTTATATGCTTTCTTTTTTGTTTTGCCTAGATTTCATCAATGCAAAGATAATAATGATGCAGGTGAAAGCCACGAGTATTGACGTGTTGAGATGTCTTTGGCAAGCATATTGGTTGTATGAGAAGATGGAAGATAGCTTTAAAGACGAGGAAAGTGAGTTCCAGTTGCTGAAGCAAAGCTTGGCGGAGATGGAGAACAAGTTTGATGATTTGTTGATGAAGTTGGATATTGCTGGATGGAATGTAGGTGAATCTAACTTGAAGGTTCCCAGTCATATACTAATCGACCACGAATCAATCCCTCTCTAACATTGGATTGATTTGTTAACAAGGAATCAATCTTGAGACTAATGATGCAGTGTGTTGAACAAAAAGAAGATAACAGTGAGGTAAATAATACAAAACGAAAACGGTGTTAATTTGAATGTATGGAGTGGCAATCTGTGGCTTATAGAACAACCTTGACAGATCCAAATATATAAAATTTTCTGCACAAATTGCATTTTTTGGGGCAAATTTGGTCATAAGTTGGTTTAGTAGACTAGCGTTAGATGGATAATGTGAATCCATACAACGGTGATGATCGTTTCTCCCTCAAAAGTTTCACCACAAAACTGGTAAAGGCCCACTCAAGACCTCAGGGTCCATCTCTAACTATTGTGGGCTACATAAATCTTGTTGGCCCATTACGTAGACAACTTACCTGTCTTGAAGGAGGATTCGACGTGGTTTCACTTTATCGCTATTGGGCCTTGTAAAGCCCATTTTCTCGTATCATCTTCACTAAATCTTTCGACTCCATTTCTCTCTCTCTCTCTCTCTCTCATCTGTTGTGTTTCTCTCTCTTTCTCTATCAGACGACGACGAGGATGCAAGCAGTTTCAAGGAGATTAGTCCAACGGCCTCTCGCCGGAGGAGCTTCGATCTATTCATCTTCTTCTCTCAGATCTCTCTACGGAGTCTCAGATCACTGTTAAGTTTCCGCCATTCATTTTCTTCGAATTTGCATTTTTAGGTTGCTAATCAGATTATATGGTTTCTTTCTTATGGTGATCCTTCAGTCAATGGAGCTGATAATCGTCGCTACTCATCTTCCCTCGCTACTAAGGGCGTTGGACACCTCGCTCGCAAGGGTACTGGTGGCAGATCTTCCGTTAGGTATTCTCTTCTAGGGTTTTGATTCTGATAGAAATGCTGGAAAATTCATTCTCATGGGAAGATGAAATTGCGATTGGTGTGTAATGTAGATCTTTGTTTAGTTCTGGCCTTTTATTGAGAAATGTATCATCTATTAGGAGTTTCCACTAGTGAGATTTCGTCAAGTTTACTTGAGAGCTTTCTCTTTACACGATATCTTAATTTGTTCTATGCTTTGTCAGTGGCATTGTAGCTACGGTATTTGGAGCCACTGGATTTCTGGGTCGTTATCTTGTGCAGCAGTTAGGTCAGTTGGTTTTCAACATTGGTTATTACCCAGCCGTGTAAATCAATCTTGTTTTTTCCTTTTACATTTGTTGGTTTTCTTGTTACGTGCTAAGTCGGAATGATTCTCTTTGTCCAGCTAAAATGGGATCACAAGTGCTAGTTCCTTTCCGAGGCTCAGAGGACTCCCCTCGACATCTCAAGTTGATGGGAGATTTAGGACAGGTAATATGTTTTTTTGTTATACATAATGCTTTTGAGGGTATGTCGCAAAACACCTGTTCTGGAAAAATTATGCTTTTGGACTGGCAAATTTGATGTGTGTTTGTTGTCTGCTGTATACTTCAGGTGGTACCGATGAAATTTGATCCAAGAGATGAAGATTCTATTAAGGCTGTCATGGCAAAGGCAAATGTTGTGATCAATCTAATTGGTAGTAATTTTGTTCCAACATTTGTAGTTGAAACTCTTAGAAAGCAACTCTGTTTGTTTACTCTTTGGATGATATTTATTCTAATCCCCAGGAAGAGAGTACGAGACCAGAAATTTCAGTTTTGAAGAGGCGAATCATCACATTGCTGAGAAACTTGCATTGGTATGTGTTTGAATCCTGACGAGTTGTCTCTGGATTTCCATTTTATTTGCTCCTCAGATTGCTGTGTACTTCTGAAATGAGCTACACGTCTTTAACCTACAGGGTGATACAATCTACTATGGGATGACGTTTTGGTTATATCTAATAAAGTTGGGGCTTGGTGGACTTGTGGTTTCAGGTGGCCAAGGAACATGGTGGGATAATGAGATTTATTCAAGTTTCTTGTCTGGGAGCTTCTTCATCATCTCCTTCAAGAATGCAGAGGGCAAAGGCTGCTGCTGAGGAAGCTGTCTTGAGCGCGCTTCCTGAGGTAACAGAGCTCTCTCTTCTCTTCCATCATTGTGATATTCTTTTCACTATTGTCATGTTCCTACTTACTTATTTTTATATAGAAGGTAGATCCTTTATATTTTGCTTATTTAGATTGGGGAAAACATTATATGATCTTAGTATTAAGATCTAGAATCATAAATTTGAAAGCAACAATATACCTGGGCTGGCTTACATATACGTTTTGTCATCAGCCTGCTGCTCGTGGTCAGTTCTTGATATATATTTGTTTAATAGGCCACAGTCATGAGGCCTGCAACCATGATTGGTACAGAGGACAGAATCTTGAACCCGTGGGCACAGTTCGTTAAAAAATATGGTTTCCTCCCACTCATAGGTGGTGGGAGCACAAAGTATGTCCTAAACCTCTCTGCAATCTTTTTTCATAGCATCTTGCAACATTTATCCTTATGTTTCCCTAACTATAACTTCACTGCAGATTCCAACCCGTATATGTGGTTGATGTTGCTGCTGCAATCGTTACAGCTCTAAAGGATGATGGCTCCAGCATGGGAAAAACCTACGAATTGGGTGGTCCAGATGTCTTTACCACTCATGAGTTGGTAAATTCTTATAGTCCTTCTCTCTCTGTGTCACTGTGGCCGCTCTCTGGGCTTAATTTTAAGGTGTTTCTTGCAGGCAGAGATCATGTTTGATATGATTCGTGAATGGCCTCGATATGTGAAGCTCCCATTTCCAATTGCTAAGGTAACAGATCAAGTTGTTCCCCATTTATTTTATGGTACAAACGCCGATGATTTTTTTATTTGCTTCTTTGTCAGACGAAGCGAGTCTGAAACTAATTTAAACTACAGAACTGCTATGATTGTTGTTCTTTCATTGGATGATAATAATTACAACATGTCACAATTTGT
Source organism: Anastatica hierochuntica (assembly GCA_900406275.1). Classification (NCBI taxonomy): domain Eukaryota; kingdom Viridiplantae; phylum Streptophyta; class Magnoliopsida; order Brassicales; family Brassicaceae; genus Anastatica; species Anastatica hierochuntica. The sequence goes on from OVAN01015760.1 coordinate 4,161, forward strand.
TCCAGGCAATGGCAGGTCCTCGGGACTTCATGGTGAACAAAGTCCCGTTCCCTCTACCCTCTCCCCAGATCTTCAATCTGGATCAAATCAATGCGCTCTCAAGCGATACCCTTGTATCCGACAAGGGTTAGTCATTTTTTCGCAGAAGTTAAATGAGTTCTTTTTCCTTGAGCTGTTTTGAGTCTCACTCTTTATTATCCGACAATGGCTATTTCAGCCTTGACGTTTCAGGATTTGGAACTTGTCCCTCATAAACTGAACGGATATCCGGTCGAGTATCTAATCCAATATCGCAAGGGTGGTCCTAACTTCGGTTCTACTGTCAGTGAAAAGATACGTACAGACTTCTACGATTAATGCTGAGAGGTCATTTCCTGGACAAATTTTTCCATGCAAGTGTCACAAAGAAATCGCGGAAAATAGATTTGGTATGTTGATGCCTTTCATTTGCTTATGTCGATAATAAAATGGTTTTCCTCTTGTTGTGTGCTGGGAATAGTATAAACCATCAACATGATCATAAGTTAGAGAGGGAACATTATCTTTCTTGATGAGGCGATTTGGTCCCATAGGAATTATGCAGTTTCTGGTTTATTTCAAACTTCATGTGCAACTTTGCTCTCTGAGTATAACTAGCCATGTGCTTTCGTCTTTGCTTTTCATATAGCTTGGTGTTGTGTGTACTACTTGCGCAGTAACATTTGAACTTGTATTTGTGTGCAATAGAAGGTTAAACCCTGAGAAATTTGAAGCAAACCTTTACATGGTGAAGTTTTCGACTCAATTTATCTGCGGAATATGAAACATTAATACCCATTACACCGATCTTAAGGCTGTTGGCACTTGATTTTTAGGATTGGTAACAAATCTAGTTCTTATCGTAGAATATAGTACTTTACACCGATCGTAAGGATGTTGGTACTTGATTTTTAGGATTGGTAACAAATCTAGTTGTTCATATTGTAGAATATAGTACTTTGCTTCTAGTCACAGAGGAAAGTAAAGAACTTTAGGAAACCCCAAGAACCAAGCAAAGTATATTGAGTTTTATATATCATGCACCACCGGAGTAATAAGAGAGGCTCATTTTGCATTAACCAAAAAAATGGAAGACCAAGATGAAGATTATCTTGGTCCTGAATCCGGCAGTGGTGGAATCAATTTGAACGGGAGAAATGTAGGGGCGGTGATGGTGGCCCCTAGGGATGTCGACATAGCAAGCCAAAGTGGTTGCAGGATCAACATCTACGTGAACAGCAATGTCCAAGGGACTTGCGGTTCGGCTTTGCTCGGTAGCAAGGTTAGGCTACGAGATCCTGGTGTTCATCTTCATATTGAAGATGTTAAAATGGACCGTGACGATGGAACTAGACAGAAGGAGATGAGGTTGATTAAAGTTGGGTTATGTTTGGTCTGTCTCTTAAACTTCTTTCTAGGACTCGTTCTCTTGCTCTCTTTCCGGTTCCGGGATAAAACCGGTTCCACATAGATCTCCTAACCAACCAGTATGGTCATGGTAAGAAGAAGGAAAGGATCTCGACTATAATTGTTTCTTTAGATTATTCTGAAAATTTGATATCGATAAGGGTAACAAAAAAATCACATTACGGTGTATTACTAATTTACATTTTTGTTGCTAGGAGGCTAATGTTAAAGTCCATAGTAGAGTAGTGGGGCAAACATGACGAAAGGGCACGTATTATAAATTATTAGTACGTACCATTAACAATTCTCAACTATAACATTTCTAAATATGCATTTGCCCATTAGCTAATAAGAGGACCACACGATCGATTTCAATTGTTTTAGTTGATTCAAGAACCTTTCAAGAAAATATATATTCTTAGTCACGAATTTGGCAAATTCTTCAAAACTCAACCTTACACATCCACTCGAATGTAACAAATAATTGAAGAATCAAAAGTGAATTTTAATAATTGTTGGTTGAAGAAGTTAATGGGAGGCCATTACTATCTTCAAATATTAAAAGAAATACAACATATCATGCTTGCTTGGTGGTATCCATCATCCATGTGATGTGATATTATACATTGGGGGAACACACATTTACATTTAATCCCGACGTAGACGCCACACATTTTTGAATGTTAACGTAATTCGACTTTAACACTATAAAATGTATATACAAACTACATCTATATTTTGGTTAAATTAATAAGTGATGAGCTTGAACATGAAGTAATGATGTTATTAACGTGTAATTTTCTTTGGTGCCCTTTCCTATGTAACATGCATCGTTCTACTAACCACTCTCATGATTACACGTGTACTCATTCCCACACGCTCCTTCTTCGTATGACGTTACGTGCGAAGTCGAGTCAAAGAGTCTTTAAGCTGACGTCATTGATCCCTTCGTACGTGGCAAGTTCCCATTGGTCACCGACAACCACGAGAAAAACTGACGGCGCATATTTAGCTGTCCGACTAACGTGCGCGTTATCATTTACATCATATTATATTACTCTCTTTCTTTGAATGAGACCAACTCAAAACTCAAAGACGAAGCAAGTCAAAATCTGTCGATCTTGATCTTGATCTTTGTCCCCAATCACTCTGGAAGAAACAAAGTCTTTTCCTTTATTTCGCAAATCTCTAGATCTTTCTTTCCTCCTACGATTCAAAACCTCTTTTAACTCCTTCTTCTTCTTCTTCCTCCGTCTCTCTCGGATCCTTGTCGGCACACTTGTGTCTAATTCTCTCTACAATCTTGCATCGTATTCTGCTCAAGTTTCCGATCCCAAAGCTTCGATTTTTATCTTCTTCTGAGCTTCGATTTTACTTCATTTCGCTTCTAGAGCTCTGATTAGCAACTGGGTTTTGATCTTTAGGATTTGGGAACTTAGGGTTGTTAGCTTTTTTTTTAATCTACTGCAACTGTGTCAATGTTGTGATCTTCGCCTTGTTATATGATTCCGAGGGTTGCTATGAGGCGTCGCCCTTCAGAAGTTTCTCCATCTGAGCCTATGGAGAAGGGTAATGGGAAGAGTCATACTAATCGAATCTGTTTGTTGGTTTCTTTATCTCTCTTTTTCTGGGCATTGCTCTTCTACTTCCATTTTGTTGTCATTGGAACCACCACCATTGATAAACAGATCCATTTGCAACCGACTCTTGCTCGTTCTGAGCCATCACCAGTCTCTCTTCGGGTCGATAAGTTCCCTCTTGAGCCTCCCAAAGACCCTTTAGTTACGGTTGATAAACCAACACTCCCTCCTGCTCCAGTAGCCGATGCTGTGCCTACTGTTAAGCCGCCTCGAATTGTCGAGAAACAGGAGGAGTTTCCGTTTATAAAAGCTTTGAAGACAGTAGACAACAAGAGTGATCCGTGTGGTGGGAAGTACATCTATGTTCACGATCTACCTTCCAGGTTCAATGAGGATATGCTTAGAGACTGTAAGAAGCTTAGTCTCTGGACTAACATGTGCAAGTTCACCACCAATGCTGGTCTTGGCCCGCCTCTTGAGAATGTTGAAGGTGTCTTCTCCGACAAAGGCTGGTACGCCACTAATCAGTTTGCTGTTGATGTGATTTTCAGTAACCGGATGAAGCAGTACAAATGCTTGACCAACGATTCTTCTCTTGCCGCTGCAATTTTTGTGCCTTTCTATGCTGGTTTCGACATTGCTAGATATCTCTGGGGATACAATATTTCGACGAGGGATGCTGCTTCGCTTGAGTTGGTTGATTGGCTCATGAAGCGGCCTGAGTGGAAGATAATGAGAGGTAAAGATCATTTCCTTGTAGCGGGTAGGATAACGTGGGATTTCAGGAGATTGTCTGAAGAAGAAACCGATTGGGGCAACAAGCTTCTCTTCTTACCGGCTGCCAAGAACATGTCTATGCTTGTGGTTGAGTCTAGCCCGTGGAATGCAAACGATTTTGGGATCCCGTACCCAACCTACTTCCATCCGGCAAAGGACTCTGAGGTGTTCGAATGGCAAGAGCGGATGAGAAACCTGGAAAGGAAGTGGCTTTTCTCATTTGCAGGAGCGCCACGACCTGACAACCCAAAATCCATCAGAGGACAGATCATCGATCAATGTCGAAACTCAAAGGTTGGAAAACTGTTGGAGTGCGACTTTGGGGAAAGCAAATGTCATGCTCCGAGCAGCATTATGCAAATGTTTCAAGGCTCTATCTTCTGTCTGCAGCCACAGGGAGACTCTTACACCCGAAGATCAGCTTTTGACTCAATGCTTGCCGGTTGCATACCTGTATTCTTCCACCCAGGCTCAGCATACACCCAATACACTTGGCATCTACCCAAGAACTACACAACCTACTCGGTTTTCATCCCCGAGGATGATATTCGGAAGAGAAACATAAGCATAGAGGAACGACTCCTACAGATTCCACCCGAGCAGGTGAAGATCATGAGAGAGAATGTCATAAACCTCATCCCAAGGCTGATCTACGCAGACCCGAGATCAGAACTGGAGACACTGAAGGATGCATTTGATGTCTCCGTACAAGCCGTGATAGACAAGGTGACTCGGTTAAGGAAGAACATGATCGAGGGTAGAACAGAGTACGACAACTTCGTGGAGGAGAACAGCTGGAAATATGCATTGCTGGAGGAAGGCCAAAGGGAAGTTGGAGGCCACGTCTGGGATCCTTTCTTCTCGAAACCGAAGCCAGGGGAAGATAGCAGCAGCGATGGCAATGGAGGCACCACCATTTCAGCAGATGCTGCTAAGAATTCATGGAAGAGTGAACAAAGAGACAAGACACAATGAAAAGTAGCCTGACAGAACCTCAGATTTTGCTTACGGTTTTGAGATATAGTTTCTTTTTTGGTTTTTATACGGACAAAAAAAAGTGATTTATATTTGTTGTTGTATTTTAGGGTGGCCAATTTGGTCAACCCACCCCACCAATCCAAATTAGTTTGGATTGGATTTATATAAAAGCCCATTTAGATCTTACAATATTTATTCGGAGCAACGGAGTCAGAGACGTTGATTCTCAAGGTTTGCAGGGACGTGGACAAGTGCGTCCATTATCAGAATCTCCCACTCTCTCTGCCGTAAAAACTATCTTCTGTTCAAATAAACCAAAAAGAGACTCGAGTGAGAAAAGTAGTGGCAAATGCAGATACTTAAACCCGCATTTTGAGAAACTTTTACCTCCATTGCGAACAGCTTTGAGATGCAAGATTCCGGTGCCTTGTGGTCCAATGACAGGAAAAGAACAAGACACTGAATGCCTTTGGTGATGCATTATACCATGCCCCTTTCTCAATTGGCTCTCCAATGGCTTCGATCATCGCCTTATTACTCATCACCTTCTCCATAGCCTTGCTGAATATTAAGCATGCAAATGAAGTATCAGTGAATTTACACATAGAAAGTGGATTGCAAGAGCTAAACTTTGTACGGAAATATAACGAAAACTATGATGTGAATGTACCAGCTGCATCCGCGATAGATAGAAAGGTCATCAAGAGCACTCAAAGCAACACCACCAGTGACTGTAATCAACACAAAAGACACTGCCTTCCTACCTAATGTCCCATCTTTCAACAATCAGGTGTACCTTGTTGAGGTTGAGGATCGTTTGAAGAAAGAAGAGAGACGTCTCGCCATCATTTTTGACCCGAAACACCTCCTTCTTTAGAGTTTTTGGGTTTAGCAGCTTCACTATTTACATTTTTATCTTTTTCGGTGAGCTTAAAATATTTATTTTAATTATTAATGTGTAATTTTGTTGCTATTAAAACTTAAGGAAATCGGTATGAAATGAATTTTTAAAGTTATTAAAAGTTAGTTTGATTAAATAAAATGTTATGGTCCCAAACTTTCTTTAATCTTCGGTTGTCTGTAAAATGATAGCAGAGGTGGTGTAACCACTAGTCCACCTGCTCATTTCGATGCAGCTATGCATTAAAATAAAAATATTATATTTTCCTAATTTATCTTAAAATATGTTGGTTAACCTCTACGAAAAGATCGAATTTCTTTCGAAAAATGAGATATATAATAAATAAAAAAACATGATATTTCTGTTTTAACTTATTTTATCATTTTTTCTATCCCACTAATTACCCTGTAACTATCCCTAAACCCCTCAAATAAGTTGATGTTCTTTCCACTACCGAATCATCTCCTTATGTTTTTCCAAGCGTAAGATGGTATGGTCTATAACTTGGTTTCTTAAACATTAGAATTAGCAAAATACCAACTCTATATACCATAGCAAAAAAATTTTCATGATACATGGACATTGTTTCTAATTTTTAACGAGTAATTTCATATAACTTCATAGACCACTAAAATAATTGGACTAACCTCTATGAAATATCTATTTTTTTTAGAAACGGGAAGGAGTAAAGTCTGAGACCTGTTTAATCTTCATCTTATTTTTTATCATTTAATTTCTTAAAACTTCATATAGGCCATGCAACTATGCATTAAAACAAGATTGTCATATTTTTTGAATTTTTCTCAAAATCAGTTGGTTAACACCTACGAAAATATAGAGTTTTTTTGGGTAAAAGCTCTATAAACTGAATTTTATACTCTTTAGTGTTTTTTTAAAAATTTCTAACCACATTCTACATATATATTAATGTATTCTAAACTTTCTTTCGTGGTACATGGACATCGTTTCTATTTTTTTATCAATTAATTTCTTAAAACTTCATATACAGCCTAAATAAGTGGAGTAACCGATATAAAATCTATNTACAAACAGAGACAACAAATGTTCCAAACCTCTTTGACCATCATCCTATGTCAATGAATGATGCAACTATGTATTAAAACAAGATTGTCATATTTTTTTGAATTTTTTTCANCAAGATTGTCATATTTTTTTGAATTTTTTTCAAAGTCAGTGGGTTAACACCTAAGAAAAACTAGACTTTTTTTGGTAAATGCACTATAAACTGAAGTTTATACTCTTTAGTGTTTTT
>OVAN01015761.1:0-11094 GCA_900406275.1 Anastatica hierochuntica
ACAGAATCCGTGAACCACATAACGTTGACAGTGAGAATTTCGGTTCCCACAAGTTTCTCTATGGCTTCCTTTTTGACATTTTCTTTCCCAACAAAAAGCGTTTTTAACATGGTTTTAATCTCATCTTCCTTAGGTTGATTTTGTTCGATAGAAGGTTTGCCTTCATGTACTCTTCTTGGTGACGACTCTTAGGAGTAATTCCCTTGGTTCCCTTCTTGAACAAAGTTAACTTCCTCTTTTTTGTTCCTATGAGTTCCTCTAGTTGAATCTTTCTCTTTTGGATGCATCATTGCTTCTTCACAGAGTTTGCAAGTTTCTCAGTTTAAGCACTCATCTTCTAAAAGTGTTTATCATCCCTTCTATAGTGGTTCTCAAAGCCAATATCATTGTGGTAGCTTCTCGTCAAATTTTCAACTAGCTTCTCACCTTTCTAGATTGATAAGCTAGCAAAATTCTCATTACTTGTCGTGTTCATAGCAAACCCAAATCGACCATGGACTCATTGATGAAAGATTTTTAAAAGGCTACTTTTTGAGAAACCATAATGTGGGCAACAACTTACATAACCACCAAATCTCTTCCACGCTTCTCCAAAAGTTTTCTCTAATCCTTGGTAGAAAGAGGCAATCTCTATTCTAAACTTGGTAGTCCTTTGGTGACAGCAGAATCTTTCAAGAAACCGCTTCTAGCATTCTTCCCATGTGGTTATTGTTGAGTTTTTAACACTTCTCTCCCGTTTAAAAGCTTTATCCTCCAAGGAGAATGAGAAAAGAGCGATCTTTACTAAATCCTCGGAAAATCCTTGCATCCTAACCGGCTAACAAAATTTCTCAAAATTGTAGAGGTTTTTCATGGAATCTTGCTCATGTAGTCCAAAATATAGTGTACTCTGGACCAATCCAATCAAACTTGGTTTGCTTTCATAGTGAGAAAGGTTGTGTTGAGGACATCTTATGCACATTTTTGTGGGATTAGTAAATGGCATGTCAAAATCACCAATTAGCTCTTCAACCACACAATTTTCTTCAAATAGGAACCTTTCCATCACAAACTCATCATTATTCACATTCCTCATACCCATTCTTGGTTCTTCCATGCCCAAGTTCAATATTTGCACATTCAAACCTCTTTGATTCCTTGGATTCATTACCTCACAAAGCAAAATAACAAACAGAAAAGAAAAAAGATTAGTTTGATACTTAAAAGCAAAAGCTTAGTCTTAAAAGGAATTGAAATCTGAAAGATAAACTATAGCTAGCTATATTGGCTCCCCGGCAACAACGCCAAAATTTTTTGCGCAATTGTTTTCACAAACAATATTACAAAGATGCTTTAATATTTATAAGCTCGTTTCCCAACAATCACACAATCCGCAAGAAAACATATATGCTATTTTAGTACTTTGAGGTCGAACCACAAGGAGCGAGTTATGCTAGATGAGTCTATGCTTTGAGAATACACAATCCCTCCTAATCTAAGCGAATCAAAGGGATTTTTGGTTTGGTTTAGATTCCTAACGATCTAATTAGAAATAGAAAACAAGGAAAATAACTTTAAAAAGATAAACAAAGCAAAGCAAGGAAGTAAAACAAGAAAAAGAAACATGCATTAACTAAATAGCAAAAATGAGAATTTAGGAAAAGTAAAGCGATGGATCCAGGGTGAATGTAATTGAAGAGACTAGCAAGATGGTAATAGTGGTGTTAGTTCAAGCTATTAAGAATAATTTTAAGACCAAAGATATCTATAGCTTTCTCCACTCTCATGATAATAAACCATTTTCTATATGATGCAATCACTCAACTCTCGCTTATTTCAATTGACAAATCAATAGGAATCATTAAAAACAAGTCCATATAGTTACTAAACTCTACAACAAATAACTCTCATTGGCTAAGCTAAGTTTAGCATGATTTAAGTTCTCCTCGGTATTTCATCAAACAGTTTTCGGGCGTGAAATGCATACACATCAAGATTCATTCAATTCTAGCATTAAAGCCTCCTAATCTATTAGAAACTAATGATAAACCTTCCATAACACCCTAGAAAGAGAAACTCTAGATCTTAAAGATCAAGAGAAAAAACATAAAATCTCAATCTTTGTTCAAGAAAATAGTACTAGAAATTTTGGATACAGAAAAAAATTAGGTTTTGGGGATATTTATAGGTGGAAAAAGAATTATTTTCGGGTGGATGCAAGCTGCTATTAACCATTTGCCACTTACTATCGACATGCTTGGTCGATAGTGGCTTGCATTTTGCAGCTGCTATTTTTTGCAACTCACTATCGACCTTGTGCAGCTCAATATCGACCTGCTTGGTCGATAGTGGCTTGCATTTACAGCTTCTTCGTCTTGTATTTTTAATTTCCGTCAGAATGACGTATTTTTTGCATATACTTCTCTTCTCCTATTGCTTTTGGCTCATGATTCTCTTTGTTCCTTCACCATTTAAGAATCAAGAATCAAACTAGAAAAAGTTGGATTCTAACGCCTTAATGCATTATATACAACCAAAAACCAATAAAAACATGAATAAAATAGCTCAAAAATGCATGAAAATATGCACACATAACCTCCCCCAAACTTGCTCTTTGCTTGTCTTCGAGCACACCAACAAAGACATTCTCGGAAGAGAAGTTTAAAAGTGGAAACTCAAGACCATCATAGAAAAAATGTTATATTTCTCAATGTATTAAAGACAAGTATCATATTACATGGATCAATAAAGACTCATCGCTTTTTATCATATTCACCACAAAATCGTCTTTAGGAACCTAGGCTAAGCATTCACAATTCACTTCCTCAACCAATCCCATTAACATTCAGTTAATCTTTCATATGCGATCTTTATTTATGCGCAAAGTATCTAATATGTTTGGCTTGGTACGAGAATGGCCAATGGTATAAAGAAGTGTTTAAAGAGAAGGTTTCAGTCAATTTCAAGGTGGTTTCTCTCAAAAAGTAGTGCAAGACAATCAGTAAAAGCGAGGTGGAGTCAAACAATTTATGTATAAAAGGTCTTACTAACCTCTAATGATTCCCACCCAAAAATGCTTAGATCTACCTAACTACCTTTGTGTTTCCCATTAAGATTCTTGAAACCTTGATTTTTTTTATTCACTTAAACTCTTTTTTCTTTTAATCTTTGTGACAACTAGAGATTCATTTTCAACTTGAAATTAGCTTCAACCCTTCTTCCTATTTTTCGTAGAGCCACTTTTAATCAACCTTTTTACTCATTTTTTCGTTTCTTAGATTTTAATTGTGGAATCTTCTAGACTTTTTTTTATTTGTTAAGATTATATCTGATCTTTTTCTAGTCCTTAGGGCTATTTCTTCTTCTTTCCTTTCTTTTTCCTTTTTTCGGTTTTCTCTATCTCTTATTTCCAACTTAAACTTTGGATGATGTAACGTTAAAACTCTACTTCCCATGGTTAAGATACCAAACACATTCCCATACCCCAAAAACCGAATTGAACATTCAAAGAACAACGTACCCAAAAATTTTAATTAGCCTTAAAGTCAGGCTAATACTAAGGAAGCATTCTCTTGTTGTTCAACTTTTTTGCACACGAGATTTTGCCTATGTTTGCACTTTCCGAAAGAGGTTTAACATTCAAATTAATAGGGAGTTTGAAAGGAAGGTCTAAGAGTTGATAAGGTTGAGGTAACTACAATAAAAGTGAGAGTAGCCAATTAAGCTAAGAAGGGTGGTAAAATCGGTAAACATAGTCCAAGTGTCTATTGTTTATCCACCGTTAAGTATGACTAAGCCCATAAGAAAGAAATTTATGTCAAATTTAAAATCCACTTAGTTGAGATTGGTCTAAAAAGATAACAAGCTTCAACATTGACCTAAGACTTCGCGAGGTTGATTCCAACGATGGATTTTCCATTCAATTCAATGTGGTCTAATCATTATTGTATTTCTAATGAGGGCATTGAACTTTAGGCAAAACTAACTATCTACGAGGCATTCTCATCATTGTTCCATATGCAAATGCAATCCTATATGAAACCTAACAACCTAAATTTATGCAAATAAATGCAAACTAAATGAAATGCTTTGAAAACAAATTGAAAATCTTTTTGATTTTTTCGAAAATTTTCAATTTTTTATTTTCACAAAAATTAGCTATTCACAATGCATGACTTAAGGATGATTAAAAGAAAACATAAAAATTGAAAATAAGCATTAGTACTAAGCCCCTCCTCTAGACTTAAACTTCACAATCCCGGTGAATCCTAAGCCATGAGAGAAAGCTTTATAATAATAACCATGAATCTAAATGTAATGGTATTTACAATGGTTAGGGATGGTACCTTGATTTTTTATGAAAATGAGGCTAGAAATTAATTATTTTGTGAAAATGAAGAGGATAAGAGCGTGGGAGAGTAGATGTCACCCCATTCATTGATTTCACGAGGAAGTGATTTCATTCATTGATTTTTAGTTGCACCTTATCCTTCTTCTCTGTTGAATTTTCCTAAATCCTCATGTACCTATAAGCAAGATCATAGCAAAACAAATCAAAATTTAAACTAAAGCACGAAACCAAACATTTACAAATTTAATTTATAAGATAAGATAAGAAATTTTTTCTTGGGAATGCCTCCCAAGGGCACTTGTTTAGAGTAACTAGCTACACTTTGGATATGAGATTAGGATTTTGGGTTGATTTTCGAAGGAGGAGCTTTTGATTTTCATGGCTGATCATGTAGCTAAATGACAAGAATCCTCTTCATCAATGCATCAATCCCTCCTTTGCCTTTTTCCTTCATCTCTTGTCACTTAGACATTAACTTTCGTAAAAGGTATCGGGAAAATTTTTCACTTCACTTTATAATCAATTACTCCATCAACACACTTTGTTGGAGATAAAGTCATAGCTGGAAAATGAGTGGGGTTGAGAGGCTCTTTCTTTTCATCAACATCCTTTACAACTCTTGGGATTGCACAAGGAATTTTTGTCTTTGATGAGAAATAAATGAGTATGATGGGAGTTTAAATTTGCTTAACATCCTTAGGCTTCTTATTCTTGGCCTTCTCACATGAAACCACAATCTCCTTAGCCTTGGAATCACATAAGGTATTTTCTTTAACAATCCCACATCATTTGGGCGACGAAGACATAACTCTTCTTCACATCACCCCCAAAGTGATCGTCTATTTTCCTCCCAATTTGTCCTTTCATGACGATTTTAACTCCTTGAAATAGTAGCTTGAGCGCCAAAGTACTTACCAAACTTGGTGAGTTATGAGTTAGGAAAGTTTTCCCGAGTAACTACAAGAAATAACGGACCGTAGCATTTCGAACCTTAGTGAGTTTAGCCGATCTTGGATCATAAGATCCGAAGGCTATTTTCTCCCAAAGCAATTGAACCTCTAAACCGTCTCCAAAACCGAATCCTTTCTTGGTTGGAGAGAAACCATATATCTCGCATAATTCTTCATAAGAGATCTTGTAGGGCTCATTCTTTACCTCGAATGTGAGGTATTTGTTGCTTTCATAATTGCTTCTTCTTTTTGTTAAACCTACCGTTAAGAGAAATTGGAGTGTTGGATGAGGGTAAGTTGGATAGTTCATCGGTAGGATGTACCACATATCCATCTTCCTTATAAAGTATAGCACTTGATTTAGGATCTCGATGTCTCTTAGCACTTCCTGATCCGCCCATACGGTATTGGTAACCGTAACATTCTCTTGAAGATGCAAGTAGAGGCTTGTCTCTTCGTCGTACCGACTAGAGTATGTGATATTTTTCAGTTCATTTGTTGCCATTTTCAGTTCGTACAAAAACTCCACTACAAAACACAGCCGATTTGCGAGGAAATTATTTCTTCACAAATTTGCGACAAATTTGAGAGGAATCTGTTTGGAAAAATAAATTCCTCGCAAATTAGTCGCAACTATGAGAGAAAAATAATTTCTCGCAATTTCATCGCAAATCAGCGTCCAATTTGCGAGAAAAAATATATTCCTCGCAAAATTGCGACCAATTGGTGAGGAAGTTGCTTGAAAATACAGGTTAATCGCAAATCAATCGCAAAATATGCGACGAAAAAAATTTCTCGCATTTTATCGCAAATATGCGACGATTTTACGAGGAAACAACGCCTAATTGTATTTCCCTCACAGATCTCTCGCAAAATTGAGAAAGATTTGCGAGGATATATTTCCTCTCAAATTCGTCGCAAAAAATAGCTATAAATACAACTTCACCGTCTCCCATTCATTCACAATATCTCAAAACAAAAAAATCTCTAAGGAAAAAGTTAGTCTTAACAGAAAAAGAAAAAATTTCGGGTTCAGAGCATGAAATTTTCGCTTTACGAGGGTGGATGTATAGGGATAGAGATCCAAATACCGGGGAAGTTACAAAAGAGTACCGGGACGGCTTGCGCGGGTTCATCTACAAGGAGATGAACAACTTCCTTGCGCAAGAGCATGGTAAACTATTCTGCCCTTGTATTAAATGTGGGAACGACAAGTATATCTCAATTGACAACATGAAGAAACATTTATATAATAGACGGTTCACCCCAAATTACTATCTACGGGTTTCACATGGAGAAAGTTGTAATGTTGAAGAAGGTATTAGCAATAGTCGTGGGAACCACAATAGAGGAACTAGTCGTCATCAACATGAAACAAAAAATAGGTTTTATGATATGGTTACATATGCATTTTAGGAAACATCATATTCATTTGATGAAAATGCTACATTTGTTGATGTTCCATATAATAAGGAACCAAACGCAGATGCAAATTTTTTTTGATATGTTAGACGCTACTAATCAACCTATCTACGATGGATGTAGACAAGATCAATCTAAATTATCATTAGCATCTAGGACGATGATAATTAAAAGTGATTACAACTTACCTGAGAATTGCATGGATGCATGGGCTTATTTAATAAAAGAGTATATGCTTATGGATAATAATTATGCTGAGACTTATTATGAAATTCAAAAATTGGTTTCCAGTCTTGGGTTACCATCACAAATGATTGATGTATGCATCGACAACTGCATGATATTTTGAAAAGATGATAAGTTGCAGGAGTGTCGCTTTTGCAAAAAACCGAGATATCAATCACAACTGGACATACACGCATACCATTTCAGCGGATGTGGTACTTGCAAATCATCGATAGGCTCAAGCGTCTATATCTTTCGGAAAAGACAGCGGGTGCCATGAGACGGCATGCACAGCATACATCTGTGGAGGGAGAGATTACACATCCGTCAGACGCAAAAGTATGGAAACACTTTCAGACGGTATACCTTGATTTCTCTGACAAGTGTAGAAATTTGTATCTTGGTTTGTGTACAAATCGGTTCAGTCCATTTGTAATGTCTGGAAGAAACTACTCCTTGTGGCCTGTCATCTTGATGTCGTACAATCTCCCACCCGAGATGTGCATGGACAAGGAGTTTATGTTCCTTACCATTTTAGTGCCCGGTCCAAAGCACCCTAAGAAATCTTTAGACGTTTTTCTCCAACCTCTGATCCATGAGTTGCAGCACTTGTGGAATGCAGGTGTTCGTATGTTTGAACAATCAAAACAGAGGAACTTTTATATGTGTGCGACACTTATGTAGACAATCAACGACTTTCCCGCATACAGAATGCTATCTAGATAGACAACCCATGGAAGGTTATCATGTCCTTACTGTGCACATCAATATGAAGCATTTCAATTTAATAATGGACGTAAACCTTGATGGTTTGATTTTCATCGTCAATTTCTACCGATGTCCCATTCTTATAGGAGGAGCAGGAAATTGTTCAGGAAGAACAAAATTTCGAAGCTTCCTCCCCCGATGTATATGAGTGGTGATGTTGTGTTGGAGCGAATTGAGTATTACGGTGCTCAAGAAACTGTGAAGCGTGGTGGAAATTGGCACAATAGACCGAACATGCCTTATGGATATCTGGAAAGTCACAGTTGGCATAAAAAGAGCATCTTATGGGATCTCCCATACTGGAAATATCAAATGGTTCGGGACAATCTTGATATGATGCACATTGAGAAAAACTTTTTCGACAATATCATGCATACCCTTCTCAATGTGAAAGGTAAGACGAAAGACAATGTCAAGTCTTGACGTGATTTGGTTGACATTTTTGCAAGGAGCGAGTTGCATATTATAAGAGATAGGAAATTACCAGTTCTTGCCTTCCGATTAATAGCAGAAGCGAAGAGAGCATTGTTTGATTGGGCATAATCATCCATAAAGTTTCTGGATGGGTATGTGTCTAATTTTTCAAGGTGTTTTGAGCAGAGACAAAAAATTTCGGGCATGAAAAGCCACGAGATTGCCATGTATTTATGCAGCGGCTCCTACCTTTTGCTCTATGCGAGTTACTTCCGCAACATGTGCATGAAGCAATAACAAATATTAAATGTATCTTCATTCTTAATTAAATTGATATATATGCATGAAAATATAAGTTAATTAACTACTCTAAATATTTTTTCCTATACAGGCATTGGACTATTTTTTCGCGACTTATGTGTGCGGACATTGACTGAGGAGGGGATTGCAAAGATGGAGAGTAATATTTATGTTTTGGTTTGCAACATGGAAAAGATATTTCCCCCTTCACCTAGCTCGAGTCGAGGGATCGATTGTCGCTGGAAGCTTAACTGAGGAAACTTCTCACTTTACTCAGTATTACTTCCCCCCAACGGTTCAAACAAAGAAAAATAGACCTCGACGATACGACGATGGAGGTGTGGCGCCTACGTACAATGTACTGGATGTGCCTGACATCTTCTGCCAAATTGGACAACTTGCGGGGAAGTCGAAGGAGGAATGGGTGGAAGATTTTGCATATAATCACATTGCACATACTTATATATTATGAAACTGCGAGTTCGTGCAACCGCTCGAGAGGTACAAATGTAGTTATTTCCATTTTGATAATGAAATGGCATTTTCTAAATTAAATATACAAAAAAATTTATTGCAGCTTATTTGATTCACAAACAAGGGAGTCTTATCCCAATTTACAGGACAATGAGTACGAGAAATACAAAGACAGAGATTTCGCAAAGTGGCTTCAATTCTATGTACGTGTATACCATGTTTCAATTTTTTTGAAATTGATTTATAAACTCATTCAATGTTTGTACATGTCACTCTCATTTCAGATTAAAAATGGATATAGCGATGTTCCTTTCCCCCTTTAGTTTCATGAACTCATACAAGGTCCAAGTGCACAGATAGTCACTCCGATGTACTTCACCCGCGGGTATACATTTCAAACTTATCAAGACGGTTCACGTAGGTCATCTACAAATTACGGCATCTATGTACGAGGTAATTGGACTTCTACGGCGTGATTAATCAAATTTTACAAGTTAGTTACCCGAGAGTTGTGAATTTGCGGTGTGTGTTGTTCAGGTTCGACCGGTATGACCCAATTGTTGCCCGAGGAGTTCGAGTAAACAATTTGGAGGTTAAAGACGTAAATGCTAACAGACGGTATAAAAATTTGAACCATTTGTTCTCGCTTCGCAAGCAAAGCAAGTGACATTCGTCCCATAACCACGATTAAGAGATGATGAGGGAAATGACTGAATGTGATCCATGTGAGTCCAAGGGGTCGTATAATCAGAGTTGAAGATGACATTCTATCACAAGAGGATAGGACAGGAGAAGACACATCTATTCCGATCGAATCCACCGAGGATGTCATACACGTTGACCCAGCGTCGTGTGATTTTGAGGATGTACATTCAAGTGACAACGAAGACATGCGTGATTCAGATGAGGATAATGATGACGAGGAAGAAGAATCAGACGACGAAAACGATTGTCTGACGGAAACGATCGTCAGATGACGATGAGGATATCTGACCATTTTGACACTGATGATGACTGATTTTATATATTATGTTTATATAATTAATAAATGACAATTAGTGTTTATGAAAAATTAAATGCGTCTTGATTAAAATTTGGTAAAGGGAATGTCTTTCATGATGAAAATGACTTATTTGAACTAGAATTTGGAAAACCAAATTTTTCATAATTGTTATATAACTAACTAAGACTCTATAAGAAGTAGGTTAAATTTAATACTGAACCTATATTGCGAGGAAATTGCAAACACTCCTCGCAAATTCCTCGTAAATTTGCGAGGAAATTGCGAGCAATCCTCGCAAATTCCTCGTAAATTTGCGAGGAAATCGCGAGCAATCCTCACAAATTCCTCGCAAATCATTACCCTAAACCCTAAATTCTAAACCCTAAATCATAAAAAGTAATAAGAATCATGCTTTTAGCTAAAAGTACCTTTCATTAGTAACATAAAAAGCTGAAATGCATAAATTTAAAAATAATAGTCAGCGAAGTTTAACAAAAACGATAGATTAGATTATCATGTATACAAATTAAAACAAACATAATTTTTTAATCTTGTGATAAAATTGTTTGTCATTTGAATTTAAGACCTTCAATAGTTATCGTAACAGTTATTTGATTATATCGCACTTCCAAAAACTATGAAACCGTAAACGCTAAACCAGTTACTAATGATTTTCAAATTTCAAAAAAAGTGAGTAAATTGTGAGGATTCATCGTAATTTCCTCTCACAATTTTCTCGCAAATTTTGGCACAACCAAAAAAAGTAGGAACCCTAAAACTTATGAAGAAATTGCGAGGGAATTCCGAGGAAGCAAAATCCTATATATATGAGACCTTCTCCTTCTCCTTCCTCATTCGCTCCAAACACAATCTCTCTCTCTAAACCACTCTCTCTCTCTCTAAAAAACTATCGAAATCTCCAATCCAACCTTTTGGGCTTTTGGTACTGTAAGTTTTTAAAATTTTACGTTAGAAATAGATTAGCAGCTGTTAGTTTTTATGATATTTAGGTTTTGCAAAAAAAAAACACTGTTAGTTGTTTAGATAGAAATTCAGAACTGCTTGCTATAAAGTTTGATCAAAAGATTTTAAATTAGTTTAAGATTTTATGTAAATAACTCACAATAATTAGTATTTAATATTAAATTAACATTATTAAATAATAAATAATTTTACTAAATATTAAACTTCAAATTTTATTATTAATA
>OVAN01015762.1:0-11094 GCA_900406275.1 Anastatica hierochuntica
CACTTTGTTAGGATATATATATATATATATATATATATATATATATGTTAGATGTATTAAAAATTATGTAAAGATATTAAATATCATAATTTCAAAATGGTTATGGATTACTCATACCCATAACCTTTAGATCTCAAAAGAAACAAGCACAAAAATTAGAAAGTTCCTTCAGATCTCGGTCTTCTCTTTCGTTAAGCACCTTCCCAAACTACTTCTCTCCAAGAAACTTTTGAATCTTAAAACAATTCACGAATCCCACAAACTTCAAGTAAACCTAGTTTCCTAAGCTCAGGTTCAAGACCAGTAGCCATTAACATCCTTTGAAGACACCTTTCTCAAGCAAATACCCGATTCATTTCATAGTAATTCGGAGAGACAGACTTAGGACAATTCACAGATTTGTCACTTAGTCGTGGGTTAGTTTGTTTTGTCTTTGAAGATATATAGTTACTTTATCTCGATTTCTTACTTCTATTTTCGTACTATAGTTTATGATTCTGATCAATTTTGTTTTTTTTTGGGTTTGTGAAGAATCACAAATTGATGACAAAAGGAGAGAGAAGTTAGTAACAAAGAAGGAGAAACTTGTTAAAGAGAGACAAGACGAAGTTTCTAACTTGCAGTCTGAGGTAATATCTTTATTTTAGAAATTCATTGTTTTGAAGTATATTTTTTGTTTTGTGATTGTACTTATGCATTCAGGTTGAGAAACTTCAAAACTTTCTGGAGCAAAAGAATCTACAGAAGCCAATTAAAAGCTAAACTTATTGAACTCGAGACAGGAGAAAGTATGTTTTTACATTTTATTTTATCACCCATTAGTATTATCTCTTTCATTTCGAGTCATTTTGATCGATAAGTTCTCTTCTTTGCCTCATCTATAGACTTTGTTAAGGGTTACTAGATGATAAGGATAGGTTTTAGTTTGGGATAAAAAATTACTCTAATTTGAGCTTGGGATAAATGGTTGATAACAAGACAGGTTTATGTTTGCTTGAAGTCTCGCTCTCTGTTATGTCCTAGCCTTTTGTAGATGGCTCAAATTTGTACTACTCTTTCTTGTTCAATGACTTTTGAGAATACGATAACATAATGTGGTGACTTAGCTTCTACTCTCTCCACGTAACAACTATGTTTTATTTTTTGAAAATGTATCTAAACAGACAGTTATTGTGAAAATCTAGGTTATGATATTTGAATAAGAATTTCCTCTAAGAAGTGCGGGTCGTGGACAAACATCAATAAGTGCATCAGAATTTGGAATTCTTGTAAGTTCTTCTTATCATTCAAAGAGAGGGAAAAAACTGTCTGCATGCGACTCTTTTATAGTAAAAAATTATGAGAATGGTGAAGAAAGAACATATTGTAAAAAATGTCTAAGGAACTATTCATGGTTGCCAACTAGTGGTACAACCAATGGTTGTATATGTTTAAATCAACATCATTAGATTTAAACTAGGCCATATTTTTAAAATATTAAAATGCACACAATATCATTTGATTTTCATAATAGAGTTGAATTTAGTATTAGATGATTGTTCAAAGAATGAACAATCTTCTTGTTATTATCAATTTCTTGTTCATGTTGCATTGCTAGATAACAGCATACACCTCCACAACATTACCTTCTCAACAAAACCATCTTCTTCACAAGGATTTTTCTCCATCGTTAAAAATCCTATAATAAAAGTATTATATCACTGCAATCAGAAAAAAAGTTTCTCTAAACAAATAGGTGATATGAACCTAGATATGAAAAGCAAATGTTAGAACTCATTCGCTTGTATGTGACATGTGACTGAGTTATGCGATCAGATTTATATTGCGTTTAAAAACTATGATTTGAGTCCATTATTGGTGTTTCTTAATAGTCTTAATTCTTCCTAATTTTTACTTTTTTCTAGAAGAGTGTGGCAAGTAATCAGTTTTGTGGTGATAGTGTTGGAACCAACATTAAATCAAAGACACACACCGTACCAGATCAGGTAATATTTCTTCAACTTTACTGTTTTGGCTCGTATATGATATTAATTACGTTCTCTTTGTTGTTGTCAACTGCAAGCAACTTTCAATTGAAGAGCATGTCATTTATATGTAATAGGTGACATTATCTTCATACATCTCTTACGAATGGTTGATGATTTTTTGGTTAATGTCTTAAGAATCTTAGTCATTTAGTAATATCTTTCTAAAACATAGGAAAGTTTTATTTTCAAGAACTTTATCAACCAATTGAGAACGCCATTTCCAGTTTCTTCATCAATCGAAGAAACATCTTCAACTGTTGAAATGGATAGCTACTAATTTGATTTGCATTCTGCTCCACAACCTTCTTTTGTACATGTTGGATCATATCCTGTTATATGGAGCAAAGATTTCCATGAGAACCAATATTTCAAGAACAAAGATAAGTTGTTGGATACAATGACAGAGTTAGCACTTGAATGGAAATTTCTTTACGTGACTCATTGGTCAGATAAAGTTAGAGACATATTAGGTTGTGTTGATAAAATCTACAGCTGGAAGATGCGTGCAACAAAATAGGATTCCTCAAAGTACTTTGTTGTTAGGCATTATATCCATGAGCACGCATGTGATACAACCCACAGAAATACCAACTATCGTCAAGCTACTTTGAAGTTACTTGGATATTTAATTTGCAAAACATACGGCGTAACAAAAGATGGTCTCAAACTAAAATAGACTAGTGATTTAGTGAGGATGAGTCACGTTGTCCAAATCAATTACAAAAAGAATTGAAGAACAAAAAGAGGATACTCAGTTTTGATCATATAAACTCATGAAGGTAACTTTCATAATTTATCAAAGTGGTTGTATAGGTTGCAAGAGAAAAACTCGGGTTATCTTTTTTATCTCAAGAAAGGTTTTGTTGGAAAGTTTAATTACAAGTTTGAAGCATTTGGGCCATCGTTAAGAGGATTTGCTTTTATGTGGAGAATCATTGTTGTAGATGATGGATTTCTCAAGGACATTTCATGGAAATGTTACTAGGTGCTTCTACACAAGATTGGAACTTCCACTTGTACCCTTTTGCATTTAGAATTATGGATTAAGAAAATGACCATGTGTGGACAGGCTTTTTAGTGGTTTGAAGAGAGTGATTCCTAATGCACCCGACATGGTATTTTTCTATGATCGAGCACCATCAATTGTCAAAGCTCTTTTTCTGATATACGCCCTTGTGTTTCATGGAATTTGCATAGTTTATCTCATAAAAAATGCTCAATCAAATTTTAGCAAGAAATGATTGATTCCACTTGTAGAAGTTGTTGCCAACGCATATACTATCTATGAGTTTGATTTTAGGAAATGGACAAGTTCTCATGCGCCTGCCAACCGATACAACATATTGACTACAAACAATGCTAAATCATTGAATTCAATGTTGAATATGCCTCGAAAGTTACCTAATATTTTTCTTCATGAGACGATTCGTCTTACTCTTACTTCTTGATTTCATGAATGAAGGGAAAAGACTTCCAAACACGATAAGTATCTCGAACTCAATGTGGTTTAGAAGCTCATTGAAAAGTATGACTATGTGATGATCCTTGATGTATATCAAAAGGATGAATATGGGTTCAAGGTTCAGGAAGAAATTCACAAGCATGTTGTTCATTTGAAGAACAAGAAGTGCAGATTTTTCATTTTTAACATAGAAAAAATCTCATGCATTCATCCTATTGTTGTTGCTAAACGCACTCGGAGGGAAAAAAACTTGTGGATGATTTCTACACAAAGAAAAAATGGAGTAAAACATATGTTGAGCATACATCATTGTGGAGACCTGAGGACATGTACTTATCCAGAAGTTGTCTACGATAATTTTTGTGCACCTCCAACTACAAAGAAGAACAGTGGAAATCCTCCCAAAAAGAGAAAGAGATATGTTGGAGAGTTTAGTGTGCTAAATTCAAAGTTCCAAGCACAAAAATATAGCAAATGTGATATAGGGGGATACAAAAAGAGTACACGCAAAAACCACATTTGGTGATTTTTCATATTGTGCAGGTGATCTGGTCTAGAATGTCACAAATAAGACATTTCTTACGGGTATTATTGTTTTCATGAAAATATTCAAAGATTTTTTTATCTTTTTCACAAATTTATAAAATGATTTTTAATGATTAAATTATATATTCTATTGTTATGTCCACTTTATAGTGTTTCCATTATGTTGTTTATGTTCATTATTTTGCAGTATATTATCAATAGAGATTTCGAGGGTTTAATTTTGAAGATAAAAGCCCCTTTAGAAAATTTCGTCAAGCTTTACGAACAATTTCCTAAATATTATATTATTTCAAGTGTTTACGTTATATTTTTTGGGTTCGCTATTTTGTAATTCATGATAAGTGTAGATCTTTAGGGTTTAGTTTTTAATTTGTATCAAATGTTAGTTCTGCTCCTTTTAAAGAAACTAAATACATCACATTTTATATGTATGCTTGGGTTAATAAATTTGCAGTTAATGATCAACATAGATCTTTAGGGTTTACTTTATACAGATGTGGAGTTCAAACAAACACTTTGAAACAAGAAAGTGTTTTGAAGCTTGAATCAAGTCATGTTTTCGGCTTTCATACTCATATATGAAACTCAAAAAAGATACTCGACAGTGGTTACAAATTTTCAGTTCATGGCTCCAGACGAAGTAAATTTTGATTTTCCTTTTCAGTTGAATCAAACAAAATACAAACTTGAAATCTCGTTCATAAATGCCAAACATGAACACTAGTTAAGATTTTAAACGGAAAACTAAATCTGAAGCTTGAATGAGTTATAATGTTAGAGAGAAAATACGAAGAAGAACAAGAAGAGCAAGAAACAAAAGAGAATTTTTCATTGATAGCCTACTTGGAATCACATACTATTTCTCTTCACATGTAACAAATTTTCCCATCAATCTGCTTATTCCACGTGTCGACCTTCTAGTCTTATTTGTAACAACCTAATTAACCTCGTCCTTCACTCAACTAATACCACGTGTCCTCTTCGCCATTTAACTTCAAAAAATCATCCCTCCAAAAAGAACCTTGTCCTCAAGGTTCAAAGTGTGCACACTTTCATTATAGAGCATGAAGAAACTCCCAAGGAGCTTCCTTTATTGGCAAATTAGACCATTACATTAATACCATAGTAGCTACATGAACTTGATGATTCACCGTCTTTCTCTCAGGTATTTGTTATGGTTCTTTCTCCAAGACATCATCGAGCACCGAAAGTAAGTGATTAGATGTGTGCATGTTTCCACACTTTCTTTTAATTGAGAAACATTAAAGACAAGATGTACTATGGAATCAACAGGAAGTCCCAGTTTATATGTGATCTGATCATACCTATAAAGCTCTTTTTATGGAGCACAATCCTTTAGATATAGCTTTTATTGTGCCCTCATCACGACATACTGTTTATAAGGTTATAGCTTAACATAGACATAATCACCCACTTCAAAATTTCTTTAACTTTTATGTTAATCAACATACACTTTCATAAAATGTTGTGCTCTCCATAGATGAAACTTGATTAATGAGATCATGTTCTCTCTGTCTCGCAATTATATGGCAACTACCTCTACCTTCGATTCTCCAAGAAAGTAAGGT
The DNA here is from genome assembly GCA_900406275.1 of Anastatica hierochuntica. Taxonomy (NCBI): domain Eukaryota; kingdom Viridiplantae; phylum Streptophyta; class Magnoliopsida; order Brassicales; family Brassicaceae; genus Anastatica; species Anastatica hierochuntica. The sequence goes on from OVAN01015762.1 coordinate 5,625, forward strand.
AAGTGTAATAGTGGAGCTTGCCCATACACAACTTCATAAGGTTTTCATACTCAGCTAACCGTAATACTTAACCAATTTTACAATAGGTGGGGACGGTCACTACACATGTACCTCAAGTAAGTCTTACTCTATTTACGACTTTTGTGTGGTCATCACTATGCGAGTGATAGACACTTGAGTAATCCAATGAAGCCCTATAAAAGTAAACAACTCTCTCCATAAATCACTTAAGAAAAACACATCTATGTCACTGGCAATTGTCTTTAAAAACCATGTTTCTTGTAAACTTTATCTAAGAATACCTAAGCCACTAAACTATTTGTGCATGAATGAGATAATGCCATGAAATGTGCTGCCTTGGAGCAATGAAATGTGTTGCCTTGGAAAATTGATCAACCACCAACAAAATCACAATTTTACTAATCGATGGAGGAATTCCATCAATGAATTCCATAGAGAGATATGTCCGTATTGATTCAAGAATTGGGAGAGTTTGGAGTAGAAGTGGTAAAGCGGATTAATCATATTTGCATTATTGGCTTACAATACAGCTTCCAAGATAAGTATGAATATCCTTAGCTATGCACTTCTAATAGAAAAGACTCTTTAACACGATGTTTAGTTCCATCACGATCTGAGTGACCCCCACATGAACAATGCAATCATTGCATAATCAATTTCCTTATGCCAATATCGAGGGTGTCATAATCTTACTCTTCCGTCTACGAACATCTAGATTCGATGAGTAATATTATTTAGCTTGTGGATTATGCTTCAACTCCTCAATCAATTGTTTAATAGCTACATCATTTTCATATCTTTCTTTCATCTTCTGCATCAGAGCACATTCTAAAACAGACATAACCATATGTAGAATTTACTACCCTCTACTCTGGATGATGCATCAGCCACCAAATTATCTTTAACATTCTTATATTGTATCGCATAATCAAATTTCAATAGTTTGGCAACCACTATTTTTGTATATGTGTATTCAAGTGTTACTCAAATAGATATTTGAGACTCCTTTGATCTATCTTGATTACAAAGTTACCAATGATCAAGTAATGTCGCCATTTCTGCACCACAAACACGATAACAAAAAGCTATTTTCATAAATGAATAGAAATAGTTACTTTACCTTTAGATGTTTGCTTATATATGCCATAGGATGGACTTCCTGCATCAAAATAGCACCGATTCCTTGGCTAGAAGCATCAACCTCAACAACAAAAATTTTGTCAAACAATAGTAAAGCTAAGAGTGGTGCCTCACACAAAGTATGTTTCAGTGCTTGAAAAGATTCATGTGCCTACAAAATCAATGAGTTTGTCTTTGTTAATAAATTGATTGGTCTTGCAATGATACCAAAATCCGCATAAATCTCTTATAATAACCAATCAGACCTAGAAATCCTCTCAAATGCTTCAGGTTGGTTGGTTTTGGCCATTCATTAACTGCTTGAACTTTCTGAAGATCTGAGGAAACACCTTCAGCCCGAATGTAATGTCCCAAGTATTCTATTCTTTTGTGGCAAATTTACACTTACTCCATCTAGCATCTAAGAAATTCTCCTTCATTGTTTGAAACACTTGTTGTAAATGTTGTATATGCAAGTCCATAGAGGAACTATAAATCAATATATCACAAAGAATAAAAGCAAGCAATTCCTAAAGAAAACTTTAGACATTGCGTTCATCAACCCTTGAAATATGGCAGATGTATTTGTGAATACAAATGATATCACAATGTATTTATAGTGGCCAATATGTGTTTTGAAGGCAGTTTTATGAATCATAGGGATCCATATGCATTTGATGGTAACATGTCCTCAAATCAACTTCTGATTACACATGAGATCCTTCTAACTCATCCATTAGGTCCACAATACAAGGAATATGAAATATATCTTTGATTGTTTGGTTATTTAGCCCTTTATAATCAACATAAAGACGTCAAATTCTATCTTTCTTCTTCATCAAAACAATTTAAGAAGCATATGAGCTGCAACTAATCTTGATTGTTACTTATCGTGGGGGTAATTTTATTCCCTTAGAGTCCGGCCAAAACCTAGACCAAGGAGACATAAATAAACCCCCTAGTTGTAGGTGCTAACCAAGTCCATAACCAAGGACACCATCACCAAGCCGAGGTAGGGCGGATATCCCCTAAGTCGGTATAAGATCTTAAGAGATAAGGATAAATGCCTTAATGAATCTAAGGAAATATTTCTTTTGTATGATAAGCTCGAATATAGGAGTTATCCATAAAATATATGGAAATACCTTAGTTCAAATGCTATAAATACAAAGGGAAGAACCCTAATTCTGACCTAAGACTTTGAAACATACACACATATTGCAATCGACCTCTTATTCATCAATAAAGAAGAGTTTTTTGCATTGTTTTCTATCTATTTCGCTCATGTCTTCCCAAAAACCCTATAAACAATCGATCACTCTGTTCTTGTTCTTCTCCATTGAAGAATCACCAAAAAAACCCTCAAATAGTTTGGTGCTAGAAGGAGCGGGAGATTTCAACAAGAACAAAGAATCAAAGATGAGCAAATCTGGTAGTTCATCCGAACCAAGAAGTAGCAAAAACCTCGAATACACATCCGAGGAAGCAGCTACGAATCAAACCGAAGAGAAAGTACCTGAGACAGCCGACGACAGAGCGATCGCGGCGGAGCTTCACGAGCACGAGCAGATCGTAGCAAAGTTGTGGGAGTACGAGCTAATCGTGGTGAAACTAAGGGAGAACGAAGCTCGTCTAAATGAGTTAGAAGACGAAAATGCGGTTCTCAAAGCCCTGGCGGTGGAGACAAACACCGACACACTCGAAGACGACGGCGAAGACGACGAAAGGCGTGCTAGTTCAAAAGGAAAGTCTCGTCGATGCAGACCCTAGGTGAAATGCAACTGAAGTTCGTTAAGGAGGCTTGGATGCATCAGACTCCAAGCTCAGGGCTGACCCGAAACCCTGGCTCTCACCATCAAAGCAACCCTAGCAAACCTACGAGGGAAACGCTAACGAGGCCCTAGGTGTGAGCCATGCTAACGGTGAGCCTGGAAGCCATGGAGAACATTATAAAGCGCCTGTCAGGGATAGCTCCACTGATTATTAGGAGAAGTCCCAACTCCTACGCATATACGCCCTTTGTTGACGTTATTGCTTACGGCAAAGTCCCCAAGAGGTTTTCTTGGCAACCATGAATCCATACGACGAGACCAGCGATCCAGACACGCGCATCTCGCAGTATTGCCAACGCCTGCTCACTACCCCCATCAGCTATGAGCACTTGGAGGTCTGTATGTGGAAGATGGCAGTTAGCAGGGAACGCGAAGATGACCCTGGCGTAATAAGCTTCACCACTGATATTGAAGGGGAAGTGATAACTCCACACCACGATGCCTTGGTGAAATCACTGAAAGTTGCGAACTGCCTCATGAGGCGAATCCTCGTCGACAATGGCAGCTCAACTAACATCATCTTGACCAGTGCCTTTGAAGGCTTGGGACTAAACGAAGAAGAGATCACCAGAAAGTCCACTGCTCTAGTCGGACTTAGTGGCGAAGTAAAGCAGACCATGGGAGAAGTAATCCTACCGGTAAATTTCGGAGGTGTCAACAAATGGAACGAGTTCCTCATCATAGATTGCTCCTCGTCGTACAACACAATAATGGAGAGGCCCTGTATACATGATATGAAGGTTTTTTCATCAACTCTACATCAATCCTTAAAATTTCCAACACCTTGGAGAATAAGGGAGATCATAGGATATCTGGAACGGGCCCGCTCATGCTACCAGACGACCCTTAAAGCCATTGCTCCAAAGTCCCGCTCGATGGCCACCACCATTGAAATCTCTGCCGAGCCATTGCATGAAGAAAACAACCCTCAAAGAATATTGTTGCATACCGTACAAGGGCCAAGGACGCATGCAAGAGATGAATCTGACGGGAGCACAGGGGTAAGAAACGACGGTACAACTGGAATGCCATCAACAGCTGGTATATCGACTCTGGGCAAGAAGGCCTTGGCGCAAGCCTTGGCACTTCGTCTCAGCCAAGAGATGGCCATCGTTTTTCTTAGAATTCAATTATGTAATAAAAGCTCCGCTATTCTTTGACGAAAGAAACTGCGAGTCTTGAAATACATTCTTAAAAGAATTGAAAAACGATTTCCTTTAGAGAAAAAAGATATAACATCTTTTAAAAAAACTCCTTAGGAATCTACTAAGGCCTTGTGCCCAGAAAAAAAATCCATATAATGCGGACGAGATCCTAAAAACCTTGCCCGAAAGGTCATGGCGGAATGTGGACAGGCTCCTAACTATGATCTACCTAATGCGGACCAGATCCTAAAAACCATGGCTGAAAGGTCATGGCGGAATGCGGACGAGTTCTCAAAAACCATTGTTGAAAGGTTGTGGCGAAATGCGGACCAAATCCTAATGATGATAGATGCAATGCATCAAAACTATGAGTTAGCAAATCTAATGGATATGTGCACCCCTGTCCATCCTAGTACGTGAATCATAGAAAAACTTAAAACCGGTCGGTAACAATAAAATTAGCAAAAAGTCGACACAACATTTCAATAAGGCTTCAGCGTAGGGACTAGATGTCCAAAGAGGCCTTGTGCCACTACAAGAAATTGGCATATTCATAGCATCCGAAGAACGCTATATATCGTTTTTATAGCGTTTTAGTAAGCGCTATATCTACGCCCGTTATAATAGGTCGGACACTTTTCATAGCGGTTTTTTGGTTTTGTTATTATAATTTTGTATACAATAGCATTTCTTTTTATGCAATTAAATATTTTTAATAGCGTTTTAAAATTGTTATTTATAGCATTATTATAACATTTATATAAATTTTATTTTATTATTATGTTTTATACGAATTTTGAATAATATTATTATACTTCTGAATTTCGTAGATATACATTAAAATTAAAAATAGTTTACATTATAATATGATTACAATAAAAACAAAAAATCTGAAGAAGAAAAAAATTACTTAAAAAACTACATAATTATCTTTAGTTGATCGTAACCGGCAAAACTCCGACCCGGATCCAACCGGCGAACCCCATTTCCTTCAGCAACGATATCATTAAACGTCACCACCACCCCCACCACCACCACCACCACCATCCTCTCCTCTTCACTTACGAAGAATATTTACCATGTTTAAAAGTTTGATATTTGCGGTTGCTTTTTCTTTAGCATCTTTAAGGACAAGCTCCATATTTGATAGACTCATCAATGTCGAAGGAAACCTCCTGCCACATTTCCAAACATATATGAGGAGATATAAACCGAAACCAAAACAAACAGTAACTTTGTCGATGGGCGGATTGTAAGTAAGAACACTGACTCAAATAGAACCCGAGCAGCAAGGGAACCAGAAGTGGTGGATCCAAACCATTCAAAACTCCATCTACCTTCAAGGTAAGGAGA
>OVAN01015764.1:0-11090 GCA_900406275.1 Anastatica hierochuntica
TTCAGAAGGAAAGGCTCCATTTTCTGCCTGGGTTGTTGGCCATCGACCCAATGTTGCTGGCCATCGACCCAGGTGGTCGATGGCTGCATACCTAGGCAGTCTTGATGGCTTTTGCTCCACTTTAACTTCTCATTTGATCTCCCTCTCTTCCATATGCTTCTAGCCTCTTGTCTCCATGATTTTTATGCTCCAATCCCACTTTGAATCCACCATTAGAGCCTCCCAAAATCCATTCAAAAGAGCACCTTTAAATGCAAGAAAGATAGATGCAAAATGCAATATGAACCTAATCTAGACTCAAGACTCTAAATGATGCATTCTAAGGCTAATATGCTTATTTACAACCTAAATATGAATGAAAACTAAGCTAAAACATACTAAAATATGCATGAAATTGTATGTACATCAATTATAAAAATACAGAAATTAATTTAAGTATATAACTAATGCAGTTTATAAAGAATTTAAATATGGTTAATCATAAGATGGATCTTTAAAATTTCTTCTATTTTAAGTTTTGAATTATTTGTTTTACTGGTAAATATTGTAAGTGTTAGAATTACTAGGCATATAAAACAATTTTACTTCATATAAAAAGTGAAAAACATAGAATATTCTAACATCTAAAACATGTGTATTTAAAATTAAATGTATTGATATAAATAATCAATAATTCATTTTGTACACAATTATCAAATGATAAATGACTTATCTATCATATCAATTTGATTGTTTCGACATCCATAATTGATATGACTAATCAATATAACTTACGAACGATAAAAAAATGATTAATCTTATATTAAATAATTAGGATTTAAAAAACACTTTCGCGGTCGCACGGGTCAAACTTTAGTTTAAACCTAAAATTAAAATTTTTTATAGATCCAACTTATGATTGACCGTGTTTTATAATTCTTTATATATATGATTAATTATATACTAAATTATTAAATTGAAATTTATTTTTTGCATTCATATAATGCAAATAGTGTTTTATAAAATTTATGTGAACATTAGTTAACATATTTAGTCTTTTACAAAATAAACATCTATACAGTTATGTGAAAATTAGTTAACATATTTAGTCTTTCAATAAGATAGATGTTTAATTTCCAATCGAACCATACCAAACCCAAAATTTTTTATATTTTGACCAATACCCAGACGGAATAATTAGCTGATTATGGTTCAGTTTTTGTGTTACATGTCTTTCCCACCCCTACCCCTTCGGATTAACGTACACACTGAAATCAATTTTAATACAGTTAGGTTCGCACTCTTAACAAAACGTAAAATCAAGACAGAAGACAGAAGGAGATAAAAGGGAGTTTGTAGCATTCCTGGATTTCAAGCTCTGAAAAGGCAGGTATAGGCTGGATTCTATTCTCTCAGGAAGGAAGACCTATGATACAAGGATCTACATCAATAGAACCTACAAGGAATGTGTTGGAAGCGGAAGCTATTGCATTAAGAGAGGCCATACTTCAAATGCGACGGTTAGCATACAGAAAGGTAAAATTTAAAGGTGATAATCAAATTTTGTATAGTATGTTCCAAAAGGATGGATCTACGATGAGAAATGATCTTTCTCATGCTGGAATTAATGGCTATCTGTTAGACATCACTAACTTGTCAAAACCACCATCTGAACACACCTTCCAGCACATCAAGAGGGATGAGAATATTATAGCTGATTTGTTAGCAAAAAAAAGCTCGAACGGATTGCTCTGGCTATAGGGTTTCATGGTTATAAACTTTTTGTTTGGTATGTTTTTAAGCCATTTGCAATATATGCACTGAGTGTAGTAATGCTAACAAGAAGCTAAAAATGTAGAATCCTTTGATATGTAATTCTGATGTACTTAGATAATACTAGAATATCAAAGGATAATCTCTTGTATCATGGTTTTTCTATCAATAAAAATTACCATTTGTGACAAAAAAAAAAAAAAAAAAAAAAAGNGTAGCATAGATTTCAATCTTGGAAATAAATTACTCTGTGTAGACATAATCAAATAATAAAAACCATCAAAAGAATGGGAAAACAGAGTTTCTATTACAGTAGAGTTTAGCTTTTAGAATTCAGGTATATAAAAGTAACCGGGCAAAGTAAACACTGCATTAACACATATTTTATAGTATGTTCTCTACTATTACAAACCTTGAGCCATAAAAAGAACAATTTCTGAACAAAATATTTACTTGCTTCAGATCACACGGAGCTCTGTAAGAAAGGCAGCACATAGATCCAAGAAGAGAAACTGAGGTCCGTTAACTCTCTGGATATCCAGCAAGTACTTCTCTTCCCAGGCTTTGTATAGCTGTTTCAAGACCAAAACCAAGACAGAAAAGTTGTTAATTTGGAAGTGTGTAATGATATATGAGCATTGTTGTCCTAAATCAGTTGGTTGAAAGGTTTAAGTCTCTGTCTTAGCTGGTTTAGTTTCGGTGAACCAATGGGAAAATAACAAATAAACCCTGCACAGTTGGGGTTTATTATCACCGATGAACCTTATTGAGCCAACATTTCATAATATGCCATCAACATGTCATTTTGCAGTTACCTGAAGTTCAAATTTGATGATGGCGGTTGAAGTCATGGCACAGTCATCTTCAATTATACTGGATTCATCTCTGCAATGCAGATGATTGTTGGCTATAGTATTCTGACCATCAGCAAAAATTGGAACCCATCTGCATTTCATGTTGTACTGACCAATCTTCTTCCAACACACATTGAGTTCTTGAAGAGCTTTTAAAACCTCATTCATGATTTCATGAGGCTGTGCATGGGACTGTTCAAAATACCGTGGTAAAAGATTGATTATCAATTCGTATCCATAGAGGTAAAGGATACTCATTCAGAAACAAGATAACTAATAAAATGTCCCCAATTTGCAAATAACTTGATGATCATGGAATCTATCTGATTGTGTTTTACATTCAGGTCGGTTTAGGATTAGGTAATAGAAAATTCAGCAAACAGACACAAACCTGAAGTCCAAGAGCCCATTTTTGGTCAACTAGGACTTGATGTGATTTTGGTCCCAACCCATAGTGATCCACATGTGCAAGAACCAAGTGGCCTACCGGAGATGCAACTGCTTCAGCTGAGCGCATAGAAATGGGACCACTTTCCTAGACGAGTATAATTTTGAAGGAAAAAATGTTAGTAGAAGCCAAAAGGGAGACCTCGGGCTTGACCAGCGCACTATATCATGACAGAACAGAGTTATGCTTTTTGTCCCTTTTAATATTTAGGTGTGTGATAGCTATCCACTGGGAGGGAAAAAAAACATACTGCTGTCTCCTGGAATTCGGATTCAAGATAGCCACTTGGAACACGGAACCGGTTGTCCAGTAACAAGTAGTATGTAACAGTAGCCTGGACAAGCAACAAGTGGCATCTCAGCGACTACTGGAATATAGTTTTACGGGATGAAAGACACTCAAGTTCTGGAAGACATACATCGTTTTGTATTCTGTTGCCAAGAGACTCTATAACCTGGTTTCTGTCAAATCCCATGTTGACCACCTCTTGAATAATCTCCTCGTTGATCTGCAAAGTATAAGATAAGAGAAGTCGTTACTATCACTGCAGGTGACTCTTTTATTTCCCAAACGGTGCCAAAACCAACCTTTTTAGCCTGCTCTACTGTATCTGGTGGAGAAACAGCAAGATAACGAGGAAGACGAGTCTGAAACCAACGGTGTTGACGGATCTCAGGAATGGTAATTCGTTTCAGTGGGTCAACTATTAGCATCCTTGGGATCAAGTCTCTAGCCTCAGATGTTAAATGACTAGGAAGAGTGTAAATCCCACCCTAGAAAGAAAATAACACCTCGGTTAATTACTTGACATATATTATACATATATTTTCGACAAAAGAACTATGATGAATCTAAGCTCAAATGAACAATTGAGAAGAGTCAATAAGCTGAATCAAAGAATAATTTACAGTACCTTTATTTTCTTGAAAAGGTTGGGAATATTTTCATCGTCAAATGGAAGAGTACCACATAACAGAGCATACAATATCACTCCACAACTCCATACATCTACTTCAGGTCCAGCATATAATTTACCTGATATAACCTGCGACAAGTTGTAAGAAAGAGATGATTCAATGAAATTTGATATTTTAGATGGATACTCAAATCCAATGAAAGGAGAAACAAAGACGTGAGTAAACAAGAATACAGTATCTTTAATAGACTGAATACCTCGGGAGCAGCATAATTGGGGCTTCCACAGCTTGTCTTTAGAAAATGGCCATCCCGCATGACATTACTTAGTCCAAAGTCTGCAATCTTAATGTTGCACCTTGAATCCAATAGTAAATTCTCAGGCTTCAGGTCTCTGTGGACAACCATATTGCGGTGGCAATACTCCACACCAGATATTATCTGCTCGGACATGAGTCAAATACTAACAACATACAAACTAAGAACACACTGGTTGTGGTAAAGAGCAAACAAACCTGCTGGAAAAAGTTACGAGCTTCATCCTCGTGTAATCTGCCTTTTTCTACAATATAATCAAAGAGCTCTCCGGACTTGACATACTCCATTACAACATAAATGTCACCTGGGGTCTCTATTACCTCATATTGCCGAATGATATGAGGATGCATAAACAATCTGAGAATTTTGATCTCCCTTCTCACTGTAATTAACAGAAAGGTCACACAAGTATCCAATACCAGACTAATTTTATTCATCTAACTAGTCCCAAGAAACCAAAAAAAAGAAAAAAGCTTTATTGCAAAAAATACAAAACCTTAAGCACCTATTTGGCTACTAGCGATATTGAAGAATAGATATGAATAAGCTAGATCCAAACAGTGCATGAGTACCTTTTTCTTCCATTTCCATGTTTTTGATCTTACGACGATTAAGGATTTTGATAGCAACCTTATGCCCAGTGAGAACATGCTCTGCAATTTTCACCTTCCCAAATGATCCAATCCCAAGAGTTTTACCAAGCTTATAGTTTGGTAAAATGGATTCCACTCCAGTGCCAAATCTATTTGATGAACGATCCATGTCCTGTGTCAATGAAATATGAAAGTCATTTAGGAAAGCTCAAAGGAGCTTCTGTAAACAAATGTTTATTATGTTGCTGGGAAAATATAAAAACATAAAAACAGGGACTTCAAACTAGGGGAATCGATGATTTAGACTTGATGAAGACCATATTGATTTCATCCATTGTCTTGCTGATAACTGATTAGACGAACTATAAATCTGACAATGGTTGTCTAAACTACCATAACATTTCAAGAAACCCCACTGCTTGTGATGTTAATTTTACTCGACAGAACAAACCATCACAGATTAACGAAGCCAACACAAAATTTAGCAGAAGAAATTAGGGCATATTGATCAACTTTTCAAATCAGAAAGTCAAAATTAACCTTATGTCCAACCCTCTTTGCGCAGGTCCGACAGAAAGACTCTGATAGATTGAGAGACAAGAGAGAGGAGGGACAGACTAGTCGTCGAGCTTATAGTTGATAGATATGAAAACTCAGATTTCGGCTTCTCTCTCTGAATAGGTTTTTTTTTTGTTTTTCTTTGTTTTTTTTTGGGTCTCTGACTCAGAGCTGAGTTAGTGGTCAAGTCTTCATGTTGATCTCCGAAAACTTGAAGGAGATGTATGTGAGACCCGTTTTATGTGATAAGGTGGTGTAATAAGATCATAGAAGGAGAAACTAAAGAAAAAAAAACTAGATAATGAACGAATGTCTTTGAGCATCGCGAATATCTCTCTATGATATGTGCCTTTGTTCAGCACATTCATCAAAATCTGAGAGTTAGAACATATGTGCAGTTCTTGGACTCTCATTTTCGAAGCTTTGAGCAAGGCTTCACGGACCGTATAGGTCTCTGCAAATAGTGATGATGCTACTTGTACTCGGGTGGCTGTGAACTCATCCTTATCTATATCCGCATTTGAGCGGAAACACCAATCTAAGCTACATGCCATAGAAGACGCTTCTATGCTGCATCCACAAAACAAAGGAGGTCCGAGAGGTTCTCTGTATCCGGTGGCGGTTGTAGCGAGCTCCTCTTTGGTCTTGACAAGGATTTTTTGGGCCACTTGCAATTCTGAAATCGTGTATTCTTTATTCTCGTATAAGAGTTTGTTCCTGGAGGTCTACAAGTTCTAGAGGATCCAGGCATAAAGAGCAGCCCCTCTCACACCCCGTCGGAGGTAAGTTCTCATATTTTCAAGCTTCAACTAGGAAAGAGGGGAGTGTAGTGAGATGGGACCCTCGTGTTATCTGCAGAGGTGCTTGACGTCACACGGCCTGGGCAAAAACTCATGTCAACAACACATGTTCCACGGTTTCTTCTTGACCACACCGCTTGCAACAAAAATCGCCAGTCAGCCCCCTCCTTTCAAGTTGATTTCCCACCGGGATTGCACCTTTTAATGCTTTCTATAAAAAGGGTCTTATCTTGGATTGTGTTTTGACTCTCAACACATCCCTTAACCAGTTGACATTGGACTGGTCCAGCAGTTCGTTTGCTTCAACAGCTAGTTGATATCCTGTTTTGACATTGTAGATTCCAGACTTACTTGGTAGCCAAGCTAAAGAATCTGCATTATTTCTCCCCAAAGCTAGTTTTACTTTCTAGCTCTAAGAGATGACTACGAATGGCTGTTAAGTTCCAGAGCTTTAAAACGTCGTGGATGAGATCGCTTACCATAAGATCCCTCCAAGCCAAATTTGGTGGTCCGACGGGACGTGTAGGGAGTTCGGAACTCAGCCAGTAGTCATCCCAAACTCTTATAGTCTCTCCCGTGCCAATAAGCAAACCTAACTCTTGCTCGAGAAGCTTCTGACCTACCATTATTCCCCTCCAACCATGAGATGGGTTTGAGGGGAGCTTGCATTTCAAGAAAGGCATAGTGGAGAAATATTTCGCCACTAAAACTCGTGCCATTAGAGACTTAGGTTTGTGAAGAATGTGCCAGCTAAGTTTCGACAAAAGGGCATCGTTGAAAGCTTCAATCTCACGGAATCCCCGCCCACCGCTTTGTTTTGGTTTAGTGAGTGTGTTCCATGAAACCCATGTCATTTTTCTTTCATCCGGTTTACTATCCCACTAGAAATAGGTAAGTACGGACTAGATTTGCTTGCATAATGAGATGGGAGTTTAAAGCAGGACATGGTATAAGAGGAGATGGCCGAGAGGACATACTTCAAAAGTGTTTCTTTTCTCGCGCCATAAAGGAAGCAAGAAGACCAATTGTGGGCACGTTGTCTAATTCGATCCACTAAAGAGGTGAAGATGTCGCGTTTTTTCCGCCCAAAAATTTCCGAGCCTCCTTTTTGTTGAATTTGTAGCAAGTCTTTCACTTTCTTTCTCCTACTCCTTGTTGCCTTGGAGACAAAAGTAATCGATGATATCCGTTGATTTATCATTTTCCCGTAAACGCTCTCATACTTGACAAGAATATCCTTGAGTACTAAAACACTTTTTCTCATCCGAATTGCAGAAGAACATTCTGCCATCGGCAAAGAGGAGATGATTGACCAGTGGGCTTTGTCTTGAGACTCTAACTCCACCAAGTGTCCCCTTTTCTTGTGATTGGCGAGAGAGTCCTGATAGAACTTTTGTACATAAGATGAAAAGATACGGGAAAAGGAGATCACCTTGGCGTAAACCCCAACATGGCTTAACAACACCTTGAGGCGAGCCATTCATTAGAAGATAGTATGAGGCAAAGGTAACACACTCCATAATCTAAGTGACCCATATGTCATGGAAACCGATACGCTGAAGCACGACTCGTAAAAATTTTCATTCAATCCTGTCATAAGCTTTTCTCATGTTTGTTTTAACCGTCGTTGCACCTCAAACCGTAGCTTTTAAAAGGCAAAGGAAATGCAGGATTTCATGAGTGATCAATACATTATCCGAAGTTGCCCGTTCCTTGACAAACGTCGACTGCTTTTCGAAAATGAGTGCCAGAAGAATTGGTTGTAAACGTGTCATCAAAAATTTAGCAACTATCTTATAAAAGACATTGCATAAAGCAACGGGTCAGAAGTCATCCACTTTTCTGGGTCCCGAGATTTTCGGAATGATCCTAACATGGGTGTCCTTTATTCCTTTCGTAAACCGACCCAAAAACAAGAAAAGACCTACCTCTTGCACCATATTCGTACTGATAATAGACCAATACGCTTGGAAAAAGCATGCCAAAAAGCCATTGGGGCCAGGCGTCTTTTCCGCGTTAATAGACCAAGTTGCCTCATGAATCTCTTCAGCCGAGGGAAGAGTTATGAGGGCCGCCTTATGAGACTGTGTAATGCGCAGCAGAATTGTTTCATAAACAACACTAAAATCGGTTGATCCCTTCGTAGAGAAGATATCTTGGAAATAATTGACTATCACCTTAACAATTTTTGATTCTTTGAAAAAAGTCGTACCCTCATTATCCTCAAAAACTGTAAACTGATTACAAGTACGTCTATTAGTGTCGAGACATGGTAGTAGCCAGTGTTTTTGTCTTCGTGTTGTAGTCATTGAACTCTACTATGTTGTTTCCAAAATAGCTCTTCCTCTACATAAGCCTTATGAAGCTTAGAATTTAGAGATTCAATCAAAGAATCGTCAGCTATGGGAGCCGATAAAGCCACTTCCAGCTTGTGATGCAGGTCTTAGATCATAAGTGCACTGTTCATGTTATGTTCTTTTGTCCATCTGACAAGCTCCGATCGACATCTATTGATTTTTGAATCTATCGAACCTGCACCCGAGTTATTCCAAGTTGTTTCGATTAGCTCAAAGATCTCCTCTTTTTCACATAGTTGGTTATCAAAGTGAAAAAATTTACGATTTTTAACTCTTGTCTCGTCAAGGTAAGTAAGAAGGGGTCGATGATCTGAAGATTAAAAACAATTCCAACCAAGCATTATTTGATAGCGAGAGGTCTAGTCGCGCATGTACCAAGTGGTTATGCCTCATTCATCGCCACGAAAAGAAATTTCCAGAGTGTTTTACATTCCAAAGACTATCTTGAGTTACAAAGCTACGAAAGTCAACAAATGATCCTTTATGACATTGTGGCCCACCTCTTTTCTTATGATGGTTGTGGAGATCATTAAAATCTCCCGTAAGCAGCCAAGGATAGTCACATTGAGAACCCAAGGTGGAAATCGCGTTCCAAACTGATAGACGTTGGGCTTTAACGGGAGCATCATAGACAAATTCGGTTTTGGTACTTTAGTTGCTTGCCTATGTAATTTGGTGTCGAGACAAGGATTTCTAATTCAATATCACTCTTCCAAAACAAGGCTAAACCGCCACTTAACCCTTTTGGAGAGACTATGAAATTATTTGAATATCCCATCCATTGAAAAACACTAAGAACGTATTCATCTTAATTTTTTGTCTCCTTTAGAAACATTATGTACAAGAAGAGTTTTAATTTCAATTCCTTAAGGCGTCAAACTGTCAAGGACTTTCCAATACCTTGATAGTTCCAACTGGATGTAATCATTGAGCCTTGGATGGTTTTCGGGTAACCACTAGCCTGGATTTTTGGCCTTTTGATACCTCTTGGCATTCTGCTACCCGGAGGTAACCACTAGCTTGGATTTTTGGCCTTTTGATACCCGGAGGTATCTTCTGGCTTTGTGGCATTGTGCTACCTGGAGGTAACCACTAGCTTGGATTTTTGGCCTTTTGATACCCGGAGGTATCTTCTGGCTCTTTGGCATTCACCTATTCGGAAATAACTGATTTGTGCTTTGCTGCACTCTGCTTCCTGCAGTGAAGCCACTCTCAGTCTTATTGGTTTTGCTGGTATGAACCTCCNTTTCTACCTCCCACATCTGGGTAAGTAGGTATGAGTGATACTCCTGTGCTCAGACCGCATATCTTTTTCATTTACTGCGGTCTGGTAAGCAAGGTTAAGCTTGTTTTTGCTTTCTGCTCAACGCTCTGCTTTTCGGTTAGCCACGCTCTATTTAAGCAGAATAAGCAATTTTGTCTCTTGCTTTCTTTTGGGTGTTTTCCCTTGTTCAAGCAGAGTTTCGCTTTTTTTTTTAGCCTTTCGCTTTTTCTTTGGAAGGGTACGTTGCTTGCGTGACTCCTTTTATTGAGGAGTAATCATTCAACTTATTTGCCCCTTGCTTTTTGCTTTGGCTTTGAAGGGTACATTGTTTACGTTACTCCTTTGTTGGGGGAGTAATCGTTCAACTTATTTGCCTCTTGCTTTTTAACTAAATTTTCTCGTGAGAAAGCAGTCGTTTTATTGATGAGTATCCGTCCTTAGACGTTTCATGATTACAGGAAAAAGATGTAGAAAAAAATTGAAAATCCAAAACAGAAAACGTATCTGGGGTTTGGTCGTCCGAGTCAGGGGTGTTGTTCTAGAAGAAGTAAGACTTTAGGTGTAATGCATTCCAACTATTTGGCTGTACATTTCCGTACCTGTCTTGTAACTTGTATGCCCCTACTCCTTTGACTTCTACGATTTGGTATGCTCATTCCCAACCATGCGCCAATTTTCCCATGGCCTTTTCCCTGGTATTCTCAAAGACTCGACGCAACACCTATTCTCCTTATTGGAACGTTCGGGGTCATACCTTCTTGTTGTAGCTGCGAGCTACTTCTTAATGGTACTTCTAGTTTCGGACTCTTGTGGCTTCCCTTTTTTCGTCAAGGAGATCCAAGGACAAAGCCATCAGCTCTTCATTTTCTCTTGGGGTTAGAAGCTCTGACCTGGCTGTAGGGACACTGACTTCGGCTGGGGACACTACCTCTATTCTGTAGACCAGGGAGAATGGTGTTTCACCTGTTGAAGTCTTAATGTTGGTTCGACATGCCCATAGGGTAGCTGGAAGCTCTTCAACCTAGTTGCCTTTTGTTGGGAGTAATTTAGGTCATGGGAATTCCCGAGACTTAGATGGAGTACAACAGTAAGACCTCAAGCCAGGGGAATGCCCAGAAGCAGGAAGCCAGACGACGTCCCATAGCTGGAAGCCAGCTGTTAGACGACCAAGCATGGCNCTGTTAGACGACCAAGCATGGCCAGAAGCCAGAAGCCAGCCGACCACCGCCTC
>OVAN01015765.1:968-11089 GCA_900406275.1 Anastatica hierochuntica
CCCCTCTTAACACACCTGGCCCATTCTAAAAAGGCCTGGAACCATGAGGCCCAAAACCGAATCGAGGCCCGAGCACCCCAATCTCGGCCCAAGAAGCCGATCACCGAACGAGGCCCGGCGAGCCCGTGTACGAACGTACGACCTTGGTTATTAATGTATACGGAAGCACCGAGGAATTTTGACAGGCTACGCGAGGCAGAGGTACGGAGAGAACGGCCAAAAAGTCACGGAAAAAGGGGTACGCAGTCTGACTCCCGACAAGACGGACGCACGGACGGACCGCAGCGCGAATCTCGCCGACCCCGATCACGCCGAGACTACCTCGTGGCCCGAGGAGGGTATTTTCGACCATACTTTTCCTATAAGTAGTGAGCCTTGTGCAAAGAAACGCCCATCGATTTCTTCTGGCTAAATCTCAGGAGAGAACTTTTGATAGAGAGAGAATTTTAGAGAGAGAAATCTACTTTGTAACCTTTTCGCAATATTCTAATAAAAGAGTCTTTCGCATCGTTAAACATACGCCTAACCTCACGAGATCTCTAACCCACGAACCATCGTTTTTCCCCCCTTTTCAAAGTCACGTCGCCTCTACGCCTCGAACAGTATTTACCAGGTTTGTTCGGATCGATCCCATTTATTTTAAAAACCTATAATATGTTATTAGGCCATTAAGCCCTAAACTTTGTTCTATATTAGTATTTCATCTTCTTTTTTTGAAATCTAAACATTTTGTAAGAATTTTTTTGCATTTATCTAAATATTTCTTCTTTTCTTCACATTAATACAATGATTCTCCAAGGATCCATCTCTTGCCATTGGATTATCATGTATGAGTAGTTTCATTTATGTAGTGTGGATTATGGTAAATTTAGTGAGTTTGATGGCTAGGAAATGATGTTTAGGGTTGATTATATTGATTTACGCTTATATTGTTTCCATTCTTGACAACATTCATCTATAATTTAAAACCAAAAAAAAACATTCATCTAGAACATTAGGACATTTCTCGTATGGAAGATGTTCGATAAAATGTATAGTCAAAAACCTATGTTGTTTTGTTGATTCGGCTGATATAAAACGATTGCTATATGATCATATCTATTGTTTATATTTGAAATGATCCAACCTAAAGTAAATTTGACAACTCTTGCCATAGAATTTGTTAGAGAAATTGTCACCCCAAAAGTGTTTGATAAAGTGGAGGTGTTATTGGTTCTATGATTTTAATGAATTTTGATTTCCAAATCAAATAATGTTCTACTGGATCAATGATTTTAAAATTCATATTGAAATTATATGTTATTGGTTCTATGATTTTGAAATCCATATTAAAATCAAGTGTTATTCAATAGTTAGGATTTATCTATGGATTTTATTTTAAATTGGATTTTAGTGGATTTGTAAGTGTTTTAGAGACAAAATTACAAAGGATCAAATATTGAGTTTGAAGCATGTGTTTTGAAAATTTTTATTTTGTTAACCACTACGGAAAAAAATGTCTAACAGTTCCCAACCAGTAACACATACCTCGACCTCATTTTGCATATATCATAGATGATTTAGAATCCAAAAAAAGGTCTACGATTTCCAAGTTCACAAAATCATAGAGTTTTCTGGTCAAGATTCTACTCCACAAAATAAAAAGAAGTTGTTTAACCATCACCATGCATCTTTATGAAACATTATTGAAATAATTTTGGTATTTTTAAATTTCGATTTCTTATTTTTAAGTTTGTACCTCTTTTTCTGTATAAGACACAAACATAGGTTGTACTTGCATGTGTTGGTCTTTCTGCAAAAAAATTTGCCGAGCGAAGTTTTTTTACGAAGAAAAAAAAATTTTATGAAGAAGAAGGAGGAGGAAGAAAAAAAGATATTGAAGAAGTTAATAACTGTTGGGGGTAATTTTATTTTCTTAGAGTCCGACGATAGCTAAACCAAGGAAACATAAACAAACTCCCTAGTTGAATGTGTAAACCAAGGCCACATAGCCAAGGACTCACCGCCAAGTTGAGGTCATAGCCGAGGTAGGGCGGATATCCCCCTTAGCCGATTTAAATCTTAAGAGATAAGAACAAATACCTTATCGAATTAGAGAAATATTCCTTATTGTATAAATAGACTCAAATATAGAAGTTATCCATAAAGAAATATGGAAATACTCTTGTTCGAAAACTATACGTACAAAGGGAATAACCCTAGTTCAAGGGTCCAAAACCTTTGATACCAACACACTACTTTGTAATCGATCTCTTATTCATAAATAAAGAATCGCTTTACAAACTCTTTTGACATATCTTTGACTCATCTCCTCAATCTCTCAAAAACCCTTTGTTCTTGTACTTCTCCATCGAGAATCACCAAAAAACCCCCAAACCGTTTGGCGCTAGAAGGAGGGGGAGATTTCAACAAGAACAAAGGAGCGAAAATGAGCGAATCAAGCAGTTCCTCTGACCCAGAAAGTAGCAAAAACCTCGAATCCACGTCTGAGGAAGTAACTGTAACATAACTCGAGGAGGAAACGCCCGAGACAGCCGATGATGCAGCGATCGCGGAGAAGCTTCAAGAGTATGAGCTGATCGTGTCAAAGCTAAGACAGAACGAAGCTCGACTGAAGGAGCTGGAAGACGAGAACGCGATTCTCAAAGATTCGGCGTAGAGACAGATGCTCGTACACGCAACGGCGACGACGAAGACGACGAAAGGCGTGCTAGGTTCTAGAGGAAAGTCCCGTCGATGCAGCCACTAGGTGAAACACCAACGAAGGTCTTTAAGGAGGCTATAACGCATCAGACTAGAAGCTCAGGGCTAACTCGAACCCCTGGCTCTCACCATCATAGTGGCCCTAGCAGTTCCTACGAGGAAAACGCTAACGAGGCCCTTATTGTAGAAGCCATGCTGGCGGGAAGGTTTGAAGCCATGGAGAATATGATAAAGCGTCTGCCGAGAGTAGCTCCACTGATTATCAAAAGTGCTCCCAACTCCTACGCGGATACGCTCTTCGTTGATGTTATCGCCCTTAGCGAATTCCCTAAGAGATTTGCTTGGCCGGTCATGACATTATACGAGAGGACCACTGATCCAGATACGCACATCTCGCAGTATTGCCAACGCATGCTCACCGCCCCTATCGGCTATGAGCACTTGGAAGTCTGTATGTGTAAAGGATCTAGAGCAACACTCACAGGCTCAGTGCTATTGTGCTACTCCAACCTGGCCAACAACTCCATTGATTCATTCGCTACACTAACAGACCGCTTCATCGAGCAGTTCACCAGCTGCCGAATTCTAAGGTGCACTTCAGACGATCTCTATCGAAGTAAGCAACACCCAGATGAGAGCCTGAAGGGGTACCTCCATCGATTTATCAGAGAGAAAGTGTTGGTTCCTAACTGCGTCACCTCTACGGCCATCTCAACCTTCAGACAAGGACTGTTGGTCGACGGTGACCTGTACAAGGACCTCACCAAATACCCCTGCTACACTATGGAAGATGTATTCTCTACAGCTTCGGCTCAAATTAAATGGGAGGATGACCCAACCTATCAGGCTTAACTGGCGCATAAAAACCATCCCAAAGCGCATGGTCACTCAAAGACCACCAGGGAAGATAAACCTAACACCAAGCCTGGCCCTGAAAACTTCACAAAAGGTTGCTCCAAAGGATGGCCGAAGCCCTAAGCAAAAGAAGAGCACGAGAATTATGTGCCCATGACCTGGCCCGACATGTCCAACATGATGATATCCCCAGTTGAGATAGTAACCCAGCTGGGACACTTGTCAGAAAAAGTCAAGTGGCCAGTGAAAATGCGGTCCCCCCATCAAAAGAGAGACACATCTAAATGGTGCGATTTTCACCACAACCACGGTCACCTAACGGAGGATTGCTTCTAGCTAAAGCTCGAAGTGAATGAGTTTCTTAGGAAGGGGGACATACAAGAGTTTCTCTCGGACAAATCAAAGGCTCTCATTCACGAACAGACCAAGAATGACATCTCCATGGGGCCAAGGCCATATTTGCCAAGGCAAGATCATGTCATCAACTTCATCACGGGAGGATGAGAGGTAAGTGGAGTGACAGTCTCTGCTGCCAAGAGAAGCACTCGCGCTGCCAAGATTCACCATGGAGCATATGTCATTGCGATTAGCAAAGAACTCAAAGATGGCCCTGGTACAATAAGCTTCGCCACCAACACCGAAGGAGAAGTGATAACTCCGCACCATGATGCCCTGGTGATATCATTAAAAGTTGCGAACTGCCTCATGAGGCGTATCCTCATCGACAATGGCAGCTCAACTAATATAATCTTCACTGACGCCTTCGAAGGCTTCAGACTGGACAAAGAAGAGACCACCAGAAAGTCCACTTCTCTAATCGAATTTAGTTGCAAAGTGAAGCAAACCATCGGAGAAGTAACCCTACCGGTATACATCGGAGGTATCAACCAAAGGACCAAGTTCCTCATTATGGATTATTCTTCAGCGTACAATGCAATAATTGGGAGGCCGTGGATACATGATATAAAGGTTGTTCCATCGACTCTACACCAAACCTTGAAAATCCTAATGCCTTTGGAAATAAGAGAGATTAGAGGAGATCATGAATGGGCTCGCTCATGCTACCATACGCCCCTCAGAGCCATCGCTCCAAAGCCCAATTCAATGGTCACAACCATGGAAATATCTGCCGATCCATTGCATAAAGAAAGCAGCCCTCGAAGAACAATGTCATACCGGTCAGGGGGCAAGACCAAAGTCAAGAGTGCGAGCCTAACGGGAGCACGAGGACTGATCGAGGTAAACAAACCCCTACACCATGGCGCTCGACAAACTCTAGGGCCCTATCTAGGGGGATTTTGATTTTGGTTTTTCCATATTTAACCGTTCATGATGCAGGGGCAAATCTAGAATAAAAATTGATTTTCAGTGAAAGAGCGATTTATTACCCAAGCGATTCTTTTTAAAGAAAAGTCAGTATAAATTAAATGTAATCGAAAATGACTAGACTGAGCCTAAATGATGTGGACTGGGTTGACCATAAAAATCTAGGTTAGTAATAACCAAGGATAATCGGGCAATCTAAACAGAGAGAGCCGCCAGCATCAATGATGCCCGCGACTTCCTTTTTTTTTGGGGGGGGGGATAAGGTACAGCCCTAGACCCGCCAAGGCTAACAAGCCAATTTTAAAATCCATGTAATGCGGACCAGCTCCTAACCATGGTCCATGTAATGCAGACAAGCTCTTAACCATGGTAAAAATCCATATAATGCGGACCAACTCCTAACTATGGTCCATCTAATGTTGACGGGCTCACAAAAACCATTGTTATAACGCCATGGCGAAATGCTGACAAACTCCTAATGGTGGTAGATGCAATGCATCAAAACTATGAGTTAGAAAAACTAATGGAACATGTGCATCCCTGTCCATCCTAGTATGCGGCTCATAGAAAAATTTAAAACCGATCAGTAACAATAAAGCTAGTAAAACTCAGACACAAAGTGTCAATAAGGCTACGCGCCCAGGGACTAAATATCCAAACATGTAGGTGTGCCCAGAGGCCTTGTGCCCACCGAGTTCAAAAAACTCACCATGCCTTGTGCCCACTAAGGCTTTACGCCCGCAGACCAATGTTCCAACTTATCTATTTAATAAAACATGATCAAATCGAGCCTAAGGCTTGACAATTAAATGCTTATAAATTTGTGACTCATAAAGCGTAAAATTGGCATGGCGTTGTCTCACAGTACCAGACTTTCATAGTCTGACAGTTATAAACTCATGGTTCACCAGGGCTATATGCCCCACAACTAGACTTGGTTACGACAACCATGGATCCCTGGTTCTCTAAGGTCATGTGCTTGCGCTTAGATACCAAACCTAACTGTTTGTAAGTCTAATGCCCCAGAGACCACCGTACACTAGAGCCATGTGCCCCCACGCCTCCTTGAAGATGGATCCAACGATGAAAGATCTTGGATCTACCAAAATTATGGATCTCTGATCCCTAACAGCGCGGCCAAAACCAACAGCTAAGAGTGCTTTAACCTTCCAAGGTCACAAGCCCCAGAAGTCCGAGTGTCACGCCCAAAGAGCAAGAAAGCCCTGGAACTCAGAAGAGGATGCAAAAAGCTGACTTCTGCCATATGCCTGACAGGATCGAACATCCAAAAGATGGACCCGGAGGCCATAATCTACACCTTCAGAAAGAAGTTTGGAGATAATCCAATGCAAAACCTATCTGTTACAAAGGCAGCTATTGCGGGTCACCAAGACCTCGATATTGGTTCGGTGTCCCTCGACAGAGTATGTCTACCAAGATGTGCATCCCTGTTTATCCTAGTATGCGACTCATAGAAAAAACTTAAAATCGATCGATAACAATAAAGCTAGTAAAACTCAGACACAAAGTGTCAATAAGGCTATGGGCCCAGAGACTAAATATCCAAACAGGCAGGTGTGCCCAGAGGCCTTGTGCCCACCGAGTTCACAAAACTCACCATGCCTTGTGCCCACTAAGACCTTGTGCCCACTAAGGCCTTGTTCCCACTAAGGCTTTATGCCCGCAGACCAATGTTCCAACTTATCTATTTAATAAAACATGATCAAATCGAGCCAAAGGCTTGACAATTAAATGTTTATGAATTCGCGACTCATAAAGCGTAAAATTGGCAAGGCGTTGTCTCACAGTACCAGACTTTCATAGTCTGACAGTTATAAACTCATGGTTCACCATGGCTATATGCCCCACAACTAGACTTGGTTGCGACAACCATGGATCCCTGGTTCTCTAAGGTCATGTGCTCGCGCTTAGATACCAAACCTAAATGTTTGTAAGTCTAATGCCCTAGAGACCACCGTCCACTAGGGCCATATGCCCCCACTCCTCCTTGAAGATGGATCCAACGATGAAAGATCTTGGATCTACCAAAATTATGGATCTCTGATCCCAACAGCGCGACCAAAACCAACAGCTAAAAGTGCTTTAACCTTCCAAGGTCACAAGCCCCAGAAGTCCGAGTGTCACGCCCAAAGAGCAAGAAAGCCCTGGAACTCAGAAGAGGATGCAAGAAGCTGACTTCTGCCATATGCCTGACAGGATTGGACATCCAAAAGATGGACCCAAAGGCCATAATCTACACCTTCAGAAAGAAGTTTGGAGACAATCCAATGCTAAACCTATCTGTTACAAAGGCAGCTATTGCAGGTCACCAAGACCTCGATATTGGTTCGGTGTCTCCTCGACAGAGTATGTCTACCAAGATAATAGACTAAGAAGATGATCAAACGATAAGAAGTCGAAGGAGTCGAAGCAATAAGAAAAAGCCAAACAGAAAATGGGATAAAGCCCCAGGGGCCTGTCAAGATTAAAATTTTGGGTCTCAAAGAGACAAAGAGTTTCGAGGCCAAAAAGCCTAGGAACGAGCTCGACGGCATGAAGGCCCAAAAGAAGTTCAGCACCTGCAAAGGAACTCACACGGGGAAAAATATGGCGTTGGTCGAAACCAAAACATACAAGTTAAGGCGGCAATCGTTGACTTTCATGGCCCCTCAATGAAAATTCATAAGAGGTATCAGAACTATTGTCACTTGAAGAATTAACGAGGTTCTCCATGGCCTCCAATGATGGGACTAATATCCTTACGATAAGGCGTTAATATGATCCCTTAAACGACGAGGGAAAGGTCATTTAATGAAGTGTCTATATCCCGCATTTGAAGATGATAGCTACCTCGGAAGTCAATTCAGATTCCCTTAATTTAAAGCTAAGACCCAGACAAGGAAAAAACTAGAGGGATAAATGCCAAATCATATATAATATAAGGCCATGGCGACAAATTTAAAGAAGAAATAAACGAAAGGCAAAGGAGCTTGCGGATTTTATTACATCATCAGAAAATTTCTTGCAAAGGAACGATGACATGCCTAATACTACAAAACATCTTCTCAGAAGAATGAAAACTACTACATTGGGTTTCATCAATACATCTCGAATGGTTGTGCTAAGGTGAGAAGTTATGCAATGCCCTAGAGGACTTCTACTGAAACTAACGATTTCCCTTCTCCTTGGACCCAGAGTGTCTATCTACGAAAGTCAGATCCACCCCATGAGTTACATCAAGTGTCTCCATGGGAGATGAGATCAGACCATATTATAAACACCAGGGTGGAAGATGGGGACGAAGCACCTAATGGAGACTCACCCACAACCTGGAGAAGACTCGAGTCCTTCTATTGCCATGGTGGTGATAAACCCCGTAGAGTCCAAGGGGGTCCAAGCCCATCCATTGTGGTTGTTGTGGTCACGATGGCCCAATATGGCCTAGCGTCAATACAAAGGGTTCCTCCATATTCCGACCATGTTTTTTGGTGTTGATGCGGCATATCTTCAATTTGAAGAGCCATCTTTATTCCATTAATCCTCGTCGTGGATAGCCTTGGCGAAGTCAAAATTGAAACAAACACCAAGGTTGTCCAGTACGACAAGAAGAGATCACCAAGGTAGAATCCCATTCGGATAGCCATGGCAGCAACCAAGGTAATGGCCCACCATTGCTGCCTAGCTCGATGGTAGATCTCAAAGGTTCTCACTCCGTCATCACAGGCGTCGCGCACCTTCAGACCGACTTTGAAGCACCATGGAGAGGTCAATACGAAGCGATGGTCTTGACTCCTTATCCTAACAAGAACTCCGCCCTTGAATGATGAAGTGAAGCCAAAGGTGGCCCATGAATTTGAGAAGTCCAAAAGACTCCTAAGCAATTCTGAAACCGATCCTCTGATGATTTCATCTCGAATCTTGTAACCCGAAGAAAAGGCAGTCAGGATGCATGTTCGCAAACAAAAATGGTGGGACGCTAAAAGCTACTTTAGCGGTCTCTCTGATTTCGTCAAAAGGATTAGATATCCGAAGCACGATGATTCACTACAAGGATTAGAGAAACGTTACCTTAGTACCAAAAGTTGAAGCGATGGAGATGCGAACGACGGATAGAGACCTGCAGACAGAAGAGAGATGGTTAGAACTTAGAACCTGCTCAAAGATCATCAAAAAGATCCTCAACGGTGAAACCCTATGTCGAAATCAAAGATCTACTGCCATCGCATCAACACAATCACTACTAAGGGTAAAAAGAAGCGAGATCTACCGAAAACATGTCAAGGACTTACCGCGAGAAGCAGAGGATGTGGTGGTTTCTTGAGAGAAAACCTTAATCTGACTATGAGGAGGCAAGCGGAAAGATGAAAATGACCAAGACTCTTCACTTTCCTGCTTATTTAAACCTAGCGATAATGGACCGAAGACAAAAAAGAGAAGACCAAATCACGCCACAAAGTTCAAGCCCAAGAGTTCATCTAAAAGATGTGGCCCGCTAGCGCTAATGAGACTCACCAAGTATGAAGTTATAGCAGCGAGAACTGGCGATGCCAACGAAAGTCATGGCTGAAGCTACACTCTTATTTCTATCTTCTTTTTTACAAATTCGGTCCTCAACTAAGGTATGAACCAAAATCTCTTAAGAAATGATCTACTCTTCAAATTCCACACGTGGAAAATGAAGAGTGGGGGCAACTGTTGGTGGTAATTTTATTCCCTTATAGTCCGGTCATAGCTAGACCAAGGAGACATAAACAAACTCCCTAGTTGAATGTGTAAACCAAAGCCATAGCCAAGGACACACCGCCAAGCCGAGGTCATAGCCGAGGTAGGGCGGATATCCTCCTTAGCCGATTTAAATCTTAAGAGATAAGGACAAATACCTTATCGAATTAGGGAAATATTCCTTATTGTATAGATAGACTCGAATATAGAAGTTATCCATAAAATAATATGGAAATACTCTTGTTCGGAAACTATATATACAAAGAGAAGAATCATAGTTCAAGGATCCAAAACCTTTGATACCAACACCCTACATTGTAATCGACCTCTTATTCATAAATAAAGAATCACTTTACAAACTCTTTTGACATCTCTTTGACTCATCTCCTCAATCTCTCAAAAATCCTTTGTTTTTGTACCTCCATCGGGAATCACCAAAAAACCCCCCAAACAATAACGATGATGATTGTTATGAACCATTTTATGGCTGACATAACCATTAGCCTATTGGGCTT
>OVAN01015766.1:485-11088 GCA_900406275.1 Anastatica hierochuntica
ACTTACCGGAAAAAGTGCCGGAGCTCGCGGGAACCTTCCAGAACACCGCCCTACACTCGCCGAAAAGAACTCAGAAAGTTCACCGGAAAAATCCCGGGAACTTGCCGGAAAAGAACTCCGCCAGAAGCGGTGGCTAAAAGCCTGTGGAGGCTGGCCTCCTTTGCAAAGCATTACTTTGACTTGATGAAGAATAAGTGAAAGGGAGGAACTCTATTTATAGGGGAGGAAGGAAAGCTTAGGAAGCTGAAACTTCCGATGTGAGACAAAAGATAAAAAAATAAGATTTGGGCTTGCTAGAAAATTAAAAAAAATAGGCCCATTAAGAAGATTTGGGTCGTTACACATATTTTTTTAATTATGTGCATTTTGTTTGTCTAAACATCTCTAGGCAAATGTTTGCCTATTTATGCGTTTGTTTGATAGAAATTTCATAGCTACATGCAAATATATTACTAATCATATAGCAAATCACATTGGATATCTTTACTCTCAAATTTTGAAGCACATACATGAAATCGTTAATCTGTTTTTTTTATGGAAAAAACATTTCATAACAGTCTTCATAAGTTTGAAGCGATCAGAAGCAATATTTAACGTAATATTTTGTTTGAAATTTTCAATAGAAAATATCATGATTACAATCTTCTCCGGTTCATGTACGTGCCTATGTTGTGTTTTTTTCTTAAATCATGTAAAGTGAAATATAAAAGAATGTAAGGTAGTACAATAAAACAAGTAATTTTTGAGACCACGAATAGTACATGAGGTGGTGATAGACCGTGCAATCAAACAAGTAAAGACATATAATATTAGCAAAAGATATGTAAGAAGCTAAATTGAAAGCGTGTGTTTACTGTGAGACTTATTAACAATAGTATTGTTCGTTTAGCAGACGCAGCTTCCTGCGACTGCATCTGCGGTTGTGGCTGTGGTTGTGGCTGTGGTTGTGTCTGCATCAATCTCGTTTGATTGTTGTTCGTTTGGTAGACGCAGACGGTGGTTTTAGACGCAGACGCTCGTTTTAGACGCAGACGCTAGTTTTATCAGCATTCGCCGCGTGACGTAGCGTCTAAATGCAGTATCTGCATCAATTAAACGAACAAACTTTTATGTAAAATATAGACGCAGACGCAGCCGCAGGAAGCTGCGTCTGCCAAACGAACAACACTAACATCATTTTCACGATCATGACCGTTTTTTGCTTAAACGTCTCTCTCTCAACTTCTATTTAATTGGGTATGGTATTAAAGATTTAGATCTATTACATTTACTATTTATCTACGAAGTGATAAACATAAACATATGTTTCCACATTCAAATTTAGACATTATGGTTCTACACTTTCTAAGATGAGTTATAACTCTTAAAATCACAATGGTATTGTTTATGTAACCTATCAAGAATTCCTCTTATGTAAGTCTGGTCAAGGTTTTTCCAGTGGTTTAGAAGGATCCGTGGGACGTGGCCATGGATTCCACCGCAAAGAGTCTGAGATAATGTCGCGCCAAAGCAGTAAGGGATTTACAGAGCCTAAGCTTGGTACTTCATCGCCACCGTCTGGATCTACTTTTCTCAGTCACTGGTTCGTAGTGCATCTCTCCCACTCTAAGAGCTTATGCGTAAAATCCCGGCTAATGGATTCATCTGTTGAAGGAACTCATAATTCCCAGGAATCAAACATAATCAGAGTGTGATTCTTGAGGTGGGCTCAGCGATTTCTTGGATTCGTCCAGATTTACACGAGAGCGTGGTATGATTTTCTCAGCAACTACAGAGACCATAAGCTTCTCTTAAAAGAGATTCATCACAAGTATCCTCACTGCGAACTTTCTTGACACTACTATTGATCTCTCCAATCTCGGGAGCTCTATGTGTCATCTTCCAGCCAACCCGAGATCTTCGTCGAACCCTTGTGCTTCAGTAACAACACCCTTTTTCGATGGTGAAAGAATTTGAAACTTTTTTCCGATTGTGACATCGTCTATTGAATACAAAAATGAGAGATTCAGAAACATTATGAAGTAGACTAAACATTGATATCTTCATGGAATACAAAGAGATGACCTTGAAATGAAATCCAAATCCAATTCAAAACTAAAAACTTCTGCAACCATGTCCAAATAAAAAGCTTTGTAATTAAAAGAACAAACTGAAAAAGGTTGAGATGAACAAATTCTTCAAAAAGAAAAGTTCTTGACATTACCCAGTGGAGATTGGGATCGCATTGGAAAAGAATCCAAACAAAACCCCACAAATTTAAGAGGGATATATACAGAGCCAGGGAGACGTGGTAAGTTGATGAAGTTTTAGCCAGAAACCAGGTACTAATCCATATCACTACCGGTTAACATTTCTATTCTTTTGTAAAAACCGCCTCCAAGTACCTCATTCTCCGAGTAAACTCCATAGTATACCTGAAAACAGTGAATTAAGGAAATATGTTTATGTTTATAGACTTTTGTTCTATGTTTTTTTTTGGTGAAATGGTCTGTTTTTAAACCTCAACTTCATCGGTTGGTTGCTCGACTATGCACCAGTAATTACCTTCTATTTCTTCCATAGAAGGTATCCACTTTGTATTTCCAGCAGCATCTTCCTTTTTAAAGTATGAATCTTTGAAATGCGGAGCATATTTCTCAAACTCCTCGAGAGTGAAGTCTAAACCAGAATTGAAGCCATATTTGGCCTCGGCTTCCAGAGAGAAAACCAATTCAGAGGGAGAAGAACCAAATCGTCTTTTAGAGGAACCCATTCTGGAGTTCTTCTTCGCTTCTGTTTTCTGCTCTTGGGTTTATTTTTCGTAGGCTTACGGTCTGAATTCGGGGTTGGAAACTTTGTATGCTCCCATATACTCTTCTCCTTAAGCCGGCAAGGAGGAGTCCAAGCTGCTGGTGTGATGATTTGACAAATACCAAATGGTAGAAATCAAATCCAGATGGGAAGATAGACAATAGGTTTTTCGGTTTCTCCCCCAATATCTCTTTACTCCGATATATCTGAAAATTCACATAAAAAATTTGGGCATTGTGTGGTATGAGCCGAGAAGATTCGAAGCCAAAAAGAAATGATTGTAGTGGCTATTAACTATAAAATTAATGATGAAGATGAAACCTACAAAACCGAATTGTTAAGAAAATAACGCCCGGCGAAAAAAAAGAAAAAAAATAAAGTCTTTTGTATTAAATAGAAGATTAATGAGTTTGTGAGCGTTTTAACCCAAAAAAAACATTGCGAGCGTAGCCGCTTAGGTTTTCCTCTGCCCCAAAGACATGTGGCACAACATCATTCAACAAAGAAATATTTCTTTGGTTTAATATAAGGTTGCTGACGTGTCCTTCTGTCGTAGTTTAGAGAAAACTGATGTGGACAATTTTAGAACTCAAAAAGAGCTGTTTTTAATTACTATAATAAATACGTTCTCTTCATCTCCTTCAATTATGTTGACAAAGCTAAGGTGACTATTAGAGATGTTCTCTTAAATTTGAAATATGAATTATTTAAAAGATGTTAAAATAAAATATTCATCACTAATCATCTCATTTAGATCTATCTTATACATTAATTGAGGAGACGAAGAGAGAAAATGAAGAAAAAAAATTCTATGTATCGCTCATAGAGCAAATTAAGGAACACGTCATCATATTCTACCAATAATAACATTTTACTTAATAAAATATTATCGTAGTGAAAATATCTATATTAATCTTTAGTTTTATAATATAAACCCAATATACATCTTATAAATTCAAACATATTAAAAATATTATGTTTAAATATTACATAACACGAAATAAAAACTGTAACGACTAATCATTTCATGTCAATTTTAGTTATTTGTTAGTGAGATACATACAAAAATACTTTACACAATTTTTGTTAATATCACTTTGTGGTTAATTTTTATTAAGTTTTGAATTATATTATGCATAAATTTGAATAACTAAATACGGTCATGAATCGGCTACGACAGTGAAAAAGTTATACAAAAGAAATTCTACTTAAAATCATATTACTAGCAAATACATGGGTCAAATTCAAATCTATAATCTAAAAACAAAAAACTTGTGACAAAAAAAAAAAATCTAAAAACAAAAAACTAGCCTAACTACTGAAATTGTGAAATTATGAAAATATGATACAATATTGAAATTTTACGGAAGCAATATAATTTGCAAATATTCAGATCTTATCCAAATAAAACATCTAGAAAAAAAATTAACAGAAATATTATATATTTAAATAATTATAAAATTACATTTTAAATATTATATTTGAAAAATATTTTTGATATATTTAAAAAATAAAATTAATCTTTAAATGAATTTTTATATAAAAATATTTATAATAAGTACTGAACATATAAATTTTAATTATTTCAATGTATCTTAGAACTATAAATCTGAATACATATACCTAAAACTTGAATACTCATATTTTAAAATATCAACATGGACTATGTAGATATAAAAAAATTTGAATGTATTCTTTGAGATTAGATTGGTGAATAAAATCTCGAGAGTAATCTTTAATATCTATATAATTTAATAACATACACTTTCTTACATATATTTTTAAATTGAAACAAAAAATATGGTTAACAAAATTACATTGTGAGTTTGAACCTTATACAACATGTGACCACAATTAACAATTTGAATTTTACATTACATTACAATATCTATCTAACATATTTCATAAAAAAATAAGAATGAGCAAAATACCCGAACCAGAAGAACTGAACCGACTAGAACCAATAAAAACTTATCTGTAATCCAAACCGATATTTAAAATTGTCAATAAATTTTAAATTGAAGAATCGAAAGAATTGAAATCAAATCCGAAATCAAACTGAAACAAGATATTAATTATATATCTAAAGTAATTTAGACATAATTATTTATAAACATAACAAAAATACCCAAAATACCAAAAATTATATAAAAAAATATCCATGAAAATACCCAAAAAATATTTAAGAGTAAAAAAACATTCGAAAAATTCAAAATATTCAAAATATCATAAACACCTGAAATACATATCGGTTCTTCACCCAAATGAATTGAACTGAATGTCAACCGAACTTTAAAAATATCTGAACTTTAAAAATATTTGAATGTATCATAAACTTAAAAACAAAAAACCAGAAACTTGAATTACCTGAACCACACACCCATTTCTCACCCCTAACAAAACATTTGATATATTAATATATGTTTTTACTTCTTGCATAAACTTAGTAATTAATAAATGAGAAATGCATTTAGCTTACCATATTATTAATAATAAAATATTAATACAAATGTTTATCTTAACAAATTTTATAATCTCGCGCTTGGCGCAGATCAATATCTAGTTTAGTTTAAAAAAAGAAATTCATCTCAAAGATGACTTTATTATAAACCGAGATTATGCAGAGGTACAATACTAAGACGGCAAAGTATTAACTTTTTCGGAACCAAAAGCTGATGAATTTAATGTTAAAACCCCCGCAGCCAAAGCGAATAAGTACAACAAAACAACATAGAGAACTAGCTAATAAAACTAATAAAAGCAAGACATGATCTATACTAATAAAACCAGCAAGGAGGAAATAAGGGGAAAATGTCAAAAAAATCCCCAACTTTCAACTTTTGGCCAAAACAATCCTCAACTTTCACTTAAGACATTTTAATGCTCAACTTTTAAAATTTGGCCATTTAAATCCCAAGCTTTCGTTAACCAAGCCAAAAAGAACCCGACAAAAGTCAACCGTTAAATATAGTTAACATTCGTTAAATATAAAACGATGTCGTTTTGATAACTCTCAAAACGACTTCGTTTTGAGTCAAACCAAAAATAAAACTAATAACTTAAGACAACAAATCTCGAACCCCTAACCACACACACACCACACAAATACATTACTAACTTAGCCAATTAACATTCCCTTACATTTTAAACGCACACATCTATATATCTAATTAGTTTCGTTATTATATAAGTTAATTTAATAATTTAATAAATTAGTTTGTTTAATAAATTGATCAATAAATTAATTTATTAATTAAATAAATTAATAAATTAATTTTGAAATTCAGTAATTTTAATTAAATTTAATAATTTATAACATAAATTCAGTAATTTATTAATAGCATATATAGTCTTCCTTTTCGGTTTTTAAATTTCAAAACCAATTTATTTATTAAATTATGAAACTAACTATAATTATCAAAAATAATTTATTTATTTACTTATTATTTTTAATTAGTTCAATAGTTTAATAAATTATTTTAAAAATTACAAAAATTGAAATGGGACTATATATCCCTATATGTTATTAATAAATAAATTAATAATTCAATAAAAAGTTAGTTATGAAATTCAGTAATCGATATTATTTTAATAATTTAATTAATAAATTAGTTTCGAAATAGCTTAACCATTAAACTCATTAAAATCACAGAATTTCAAAACTATTTTATTTAATTAATTAATAAATTAATTTATTGATTTATTTATTAAACTAACTAATTTATTAAATTATTAAACCAATTTATATAATAACGCGTAAAGAATGTACGGGAATGTTAAATGGCTAAGTTGGTAATGTATGTTTGTAGTGTGTGCAAGGTCGGGGGTTTGAATCTTGTTGTCGTAAGTTATGAGTTTTATTTTCAGTTTGACTCAAAACGACGTGTCGTTTTGAGAGTTTTATATTTAACGGATGTTAACTATATTTAACGATTGACTTTCTTTGGACATTTTTCGGCTTGGTCAACGAAAGTTTGGAATTTAAATGGCCAAATTTTAAAAGTTGAGGATTAAAATGGTTTAAGTGAAAGTTGAGAATTTTTTTGGCCAAAAGTTGAAAGTTGAGGATTTTTTTTGACATTTTCCCGAGGAAAAAACTACGATTGAAAGAGAAATGGAGTTTAGCTACACAAATTGACTTATTAGGAATGAAACATAATCGTCACTCATAATATATTGCTTCACATAAGTGAAGTCACGAGTAACACCGACACCCACCATTCTAAGGCGAAGAAGATGGTTCCTATTTAAGAAAACTACGATCTTTGGTTTGAATCTCCCGCATACTTTCTTACTGAGGACCTGGAACCACTTACGAGACCAAATGAAAGGCCAAATCTTGTCGCTCCTAGTTAGTAGGAAATGAATATCTCTCACACGAACCACTAACCCACCTAGATAGTAAAAAAAATAAAGAGTCCAACCGCTGGAGAAACGCAGAGCTCGCACCGATAAACTAAAAACCAACCAAAAATATGCAGGATCACGACGGAGACAAAATTTTAGTTAACTTAAAAGACGGAAAAACCATCTTCTCTCGCGCAAACTCTTGTAGCTCCGTTGCAAATTTTGGCCACTCCTCGGGGTTTACAATCATACTAATAACATCTCTACTATAAGTGCCAAACTCCCGAACCTCCGAATGGACCGCCATGCTCTGCATTGCGCAAATCAAAGCTTCGATCTATGAGTGTAGAGACTACATTCGTCGAACCTGATTACGAGACCCTAACAATGTGCATTCTCCAGCATCTCCAAATAAGGATCAGCCCAATCCACTCTGGATGTTAGACACCTTCCATGAACCATCCACTAGCCAGATGTTATACAAACATATGGTTTGCAGGGACGTGTCTCGCGTCACTAAGGTATCCGGCGAGCTACTTTCATGAGCTGCCCCCCACGCCCTCCATTCAGAAGTAGCATGACTAATGATCTCTGTAGCTTCTCTCGTAATCCCTCGGAAAAGTTTCTCATTGTGTGTCCTCCAGATAAACCATAAGATCCAAGGATAGGACTCATGTTCTTCAAGACTGTGACCATCATCCCTCCAGAGTAAATAATCCATATTGCTATAGATGTTGGAAGTTGGAAAAATCCCGGGCGCTAGCATGGAAGAAACTAAAGCCCAAACCTGAAGCGCCGAGGGGCACTCAAAGAAAGTGTGATAGACAGATTCTTCCACCACACCATAGCGCGGACAAAGGTCTGCACAAGTGATTCCCTTGTTGCACTAAGTTATGAGTCACAACCAGATAGCCGGATAGCATTTGCCACATAAGATGAAAAATTTTGTGCGGAGCGTTAGCCTTCCAGACATAACTCTTGAGAGCATTTAGACTCGATTCCTCAAGGCCTACCTCCCCCATGGTTATACTCCGCACAACCTTGTACACCGAGCGAACTGTATATTGCTCAGATTTAGTGAACTGCCAGCAAAAATCATCCTTATGGAATGATTTAGCAATAGATAAACTTCTGATGAGGGGGATATCACCTGGCTCCACAACCTGTTCTAATTTTCGAAGATCCCATTGCTTAGAAACCCGATCAATAAAATCACTGACAACCATCAACAGATGTGCCACAGGAAAAAACATGCCGAACTTAGTTTTAAAGTCTATTAGAGTTGATTGTTTAGACTTAAATATACTGCACTTACCTATTTATACCCACTGTAACTCATTTAGCTTAGATAAATTTATATAATTTTAATCATATTTATTTAGAGAGTGTTATTGAATCATGTATTTTAATGAAATTTAATACACAATCTATTGCTATTCAATAGTTGGTTGTAATTACTTTTTAAAATTTAGTGTTATTGGTTCTTTTATTTAAAATGTTCTCATTAATAGAGTGTAAAATTTAGTGTTATCGGATCTTGTATTTGTAATCTCTATAAAGTGTTTAAAACTAGTTGTTATTCAATTAGTGATTTATAATGAAGACTTAAAATCATGTGTTATTCATCTTTGTTAATCTCTTTCTAAAGTTAATCTCTTTTTGGTGCCCACAAAAGTAGTAATCATTACGGACGTATTTGTTCTTCATATGTAATTTATTCACCTCAAATATATAAACATCTATTGGTTTTTTTCTTCTATAGTTTGCAATATAATGATGACTTTATCAGTATAATAATTTTATTGTTGGTTGTTCATTATAAAGCAAAATCTTTACGACAAAGAAGATTCCAACATAGAAAGTATGTTATTGTTGCTCGTGGAATCTATTGTTGTATATGAGAATTAAATTGCACATCTGATTCGGTGACAAATTATAAGAGAAAGACATGCTTATATATAAAAGGCGTTGATAGATGAACCAATCCATTTTTGACAATTATATCGTATGTATCCTGATGTGTTTGCAGGTTTATACTATCTTATAAGAACAAAGACAAGTTTTAAAGACACACGATATATATATGTGTCGAAGAGATGCTCGCCACTTTTTTTTTATGACAGTTGGCCAAAATTCAAAATATTGTAACACGATTGAGATTTTTAAAAGATCAAGGTTCATAGCAAGCACGTATTTTCATAAGGTTTTCAAAGCTTTGAATAAGCTTGCACCAACTTTAATGGCCGAGCGTACTGCTACAATGCCAAAAATTTAAGCACAAACACACGATTTTTATCCTTATTTCAAGGTACACATTTTTTTCTTCTCTAAATATTTTTATTTTAAAATTTACATATGAATCTTTTTTCTTCAATTTAGAATTGTATTGGAGCTATTGATGACACACACGTTAATGCAATGGTACAAGATTCTGAAAAGGAAAATTATCGTAATCGTAAAGGAGTTATTTTACAAAACGTACTAGCTGCTTGTAACTTTGATCTCAAGTTCATGCGTGTGTTAAGTAGATGGGAAGATTCAGCTCATGACTCAAAGGCTCTACAAGATACTTTAACGAGAAGAACTAATAGATTGCAAGTTCCGGAAGGTAATTATAGTTCAACTATATTCTATGTTAATAATTGGTAAAATTAAATAAGGTGAGTTATATAATGTATTCTTATGTTTCAGGAAAATATTATTTAGTTGACTGTGGATTTGCAAATCGACGCAATTTTTAAGTCCATTAAAAAGTACTCACTATTATCTACAAGAATTTCATGGAGAAGGACGTGATCCACCAAATAAGAATGAACTATTTGATCTTCGTCATGTATCCTTATGAAATGTTATCGAGATGAATTTTTGGTATTTTAAATCTCGGTTTTTGATTTTTAAATCTGCGCCACCCTTTTCTTTCAAGACCCAAACAGAAATAGTCATTGCATGTGCCGCCTTACATAATTTTCTTCGCAAATTTCAATCAAATGAATTTTGTAGTGATGAGGAAGAAGGAGCAAATGGAGAAGAAGAAAATGAAAATCAGAATTCTAAAGTAACTGGTGGTGAACAAAATAGCGGTGAAGAAAATATTGAGATTCATGAACAAGAAAGAGATAATGCATAGTTGAAGTATGCGAATAGATGCAATGAGTATTGGTAGTCAAAGATAATTGGATTATTAGTTCTTTTAAAAGGTTTATGTTCTTAATTTTTGTTTATTTTTGTCAAATGTCTTTTTCTTGTACTTGGAATCAAAAGTTTATTGTGCTTTTTCTAGTTTTTTTAACTGCTTATCTTCAAAATATCACCTACTAAGTTATTATTTTTAATTTCGTCAAAAACTTTTGTCATATCAAACACAATCAGGATAATCATAAAGAAACTCATACAAATCCAAACATTGTGTAACGATCCCGACCCGGAGGTCAGGAATTGCTCCAAGCGGTATAGCCAAAACCGGAGC
>OVAN01015767.1:0-10916 GCA_900406275.1 Anastatica hierochuntica
TCTTATTTACCAACCTTTGGTACGTTGCACCAGCATTCTTGAGGCCGAACGACATCACTTTGTAGCAGTAAAGTCCGCAGTCGGTAATGATAGCCATCTTTTCTCGGTCATCCAGATGCATGAGTATCTGGTTATACCCGGAGAAGGCATCTAGGAATTAAAGAAGTTGGTTCCCAGCTGTTACTTCGACCTGCCGGTCTATGTGTGGGAGTGGGAAGCAATCCTTTGGGCACGCCGTGTTAAGGTCGGTGAAGTCCACGCAAACGCGCCACTTGCCATTCTTCTTTTTGACGACCATCGGGTTGGCTAACCAAACTGGGTACTTGACCTCAATAATTGAGCCAGCCTTGACCAGGCGCTCGACCTCCGCGTTAACGGCCTCCGCTCTCTCCGTGCCAAGCTTTCTCCTCTTTTGGTGCACTGGTTTGAAGGTCGGGTCCAGATTGAGCTCGTGGAATGTAATGTCCAGGCATATTCCCGGCATGTCAGCTATTGTCCAAGAAAATGTATGTTTGTTGTCTTTGAGGAACGCGACTAACTCCCTGAAGATCTCCTTCTCCAGATTTGCCCCAACGCCTACGCAATGGTCGGGATTTTCCGGGTCAATGCACAGCTGCCGGACTTTACCGAGCTCAGCGTTGGATGGTTCAGCTTGGTCCACCTCCTACGGACTCGTCTCTGGTGTTTGGATTTGGAATGTGTACTGTTCTTGAGACCTACGCAGCTTGTTCTCGTTGACGTAGCACAACCGTGTCGTACGCTGGCTTCCATGAACAGTGACCACCCCTCGCTCCGTGGGAAACTTCATACATTGATGGTAGGTCGATGGAACTTCCCTCATCGAGTGTATCCATGGCGTTCCCAATATGACATTGTATATATCGGGGGCTTCCACCACCGTGAATTTGGTTTCCATCTTCACACCGCCTATGAAAGTGTTGAGCCGAATTGTTCCCATAGACATGGTAGTTGCACCGTTGAAGGCGGTAAGGGGTTGTTTTGACTTCTTTATTCGGTCCTCGGGGATTTCCATTTTGTCGAGCGTCTCCTTGTAGAGAACATTGACGGAACTGCCTGAGTCGATTAGAGCCCAGGCTATCTCGCAATCCTCGATCATGAGCTCGAGCACTAGGGCATCATTGTGATGCTGCGCGACGTCCCGTGTTGGCCATTCCGAAAATTCGATAACGGCGTCGTCCCTGATCGCAGCTTGGACGTCGTCGGTGCTCGAGTTTGCTTGTCGGCTGTAACTCTTGATTGACCGGACTGTGTCATTGAAGAATGGACTCGGTCCCATAATCATATTGATCCGCTTGCGAGCTGTGGGCGGCTCCGCCCGCTTCGATTGTCGTGTGTCCCGATCTCGCTTTTGTGGGTCCATGTCACCGTGCGGGTGCTCTCCCTCGTGGTCCTCGTTCTTCCGAGCTAGCTCCTCTGCCTTGTACTTTTTGAACAAGTACTGCTTGAAACCATAGCTCTCCTCCGTTGTGTGGCCCGAGGTGTTGTGGAACTCGCAGAATTTGTCCGAGGTCTTGGGTCCGTCGCTCCGAGTCCAGGTGTTGGACCTGGACTTATAGTTGGAGTTGGACCCTGTGTTTCTGTCGGATCCTTGGGAGTTGGATACTTGGAACGACCTATGCTTGGAATTGCTTCTTTCCGACCGGTGACCATTGGAGGACCGCTTATTATCCTTTTCGTCCTTGGACTTCTCTTTGGACGCCGTCTTCGTTGAGGAAGCGTGCTTTTCCGCGTACGC
Source organism: Anastatica hierochuntica (assembly GCA_900406275.1). Lineage (NCBI taxonomy): Eukaryota > Viridiplantae > Streptophyta > Magnoliopsida > Brassicales > Brassicaceae > Anastatica > Anastatica hierochuntica. The sequence continues at coordinate 1,757 of OVAN01015767.1, forward strand.
CTTCTTTTCGTCCTCAATTTCCACGAACCGGGAAGCTCGGTGGAGCGCATCCTCCAATGAGGTAGGTCGGTTGAGCATTAGGTCTTCCCGGAGACGGGAATTGTACCAAAGGGCATTACGCAAAGCTGCGATGCCTGCCTCGTCGCTGACGACCACATTAGAGATAACCGCTTCAAACCTGGATAGAAATGATCGCAAGGACTCGTCCTTCTTCTGGGTCATCGTCCAAAGGTCGGCATCCGAGGCGCCCTTCTCGATGAACATCGAGTAATGCTTGATGAAGGCGGTTGATAACTCATTGAAACTGTCAATCGAGTTCGCCTTCAGACGGGAGAACCAATTCAGCGCCGCCCCTGAGAGATTTTCGACGAAGAGCTGGCAATATCCGGCGTCCTTGTCGGTTTCACTGAACTTGGTCCGACCCATTGCAATGCTAAACGCGATCATGTGAGCTCGGGGGTCTGTCTTTCTTTCGTAAGGCGCAAACTTGAGTTTGATGCTCGGGATTACGTCTCCTACGATCCGGCTTGTGAAGGGTGTCCGTTGAGTTTCCTCAAGCACCCGGTGAACCTCAGGGGCCGAGCTGGTGGCCTTATGAATTTGGGACTGCATAGTCCGGAGCTCGGCGGTCGCCTGGGCGAGTGTTTGCTTTAGTGTCTGCAGCTCGGAGTCCGCATGGGCTGACATCCCTCCCAGGGCTGAGTCTTGTTGTCCTTGGTCCCGATCTCCGGACCTCCGATCAGTGGGGGTCACCTCATCGCCAGGCCGGGCTCCCGGAGCACGGAGCTCTCGCGGGGAGCTCAGAGCGATAGAGTTTATCCTTGCGAGCTGGGCAGCTTGGGCTTGCGCCAGTTCTTCAAGTCGCTGTCTTGACTGCCGATCTTGCTATTCCTGCCGCGTAGTCCGCTCAATCAGTTGGGCGAAGATACTCCGCATGTTTTCCGGGACCTGGTCAAGGGCCACCTGAGCTTCGAGGGCTGGTTGCACCTGCTCCTGCTCTTGAATCTCGGGGATCTGACCGGCGCTGTCGCCACCGTGAACCCCTGGGAGAATGGGGCTAGTTCGACCATCGACTCTGTTGTCGCCCGACATGTTATCTTGAAAGCAAACAACAAAGAAAACAAGAAAGGGAAACACAGTACGCACAGTGACTTACGTGGAATGTTGATGTAGCAAAGCGGAATTCCCCCTCCTTCTAGCGCCAATTGATGGATCTAGAATCCACACAGAATATAGGAAATACGATTTACGATAATGTATTAAAAAAGATTGTGCTCTTATTGACTTTTAGCTGGATTGTTTACAAAAGTTACAAGCTAAGTACTTAGAAAAGAAAAATTGATCACTTTCTTCAAGCTCCCCTTTCTTCTTTTATATCCTTTCAGGTCTTGTAACCCCCGAATTAATGCGTATTAATTCCCCTTAATTATGTCGATTCTTCCGTTTTTATTCCCCTTTAGCTTGAACTCTTTGGGCTTTCTTCTTTCTTTTTGCGATTTGGGCTAAATGTTTCTAGATGGGCCTTAACAGCCCACCAGCATTATGGTTCCTTAACCGATTCCCGGGTCGGTTCACTCCAAATCGAGTATGGGTGGAAACCACCTCCTCCAGATACTAGGAGAGTTAAATCTTGTAAACCAAGAAGACTAAGTCTCTCTTAATCAAAACTGATCCAGATTACACAAAGAAATAAAAACAAATAAATTCTTCAACCGATTATTGCAAATAGTTTTGGTTTGGTCTTTTGATCCGGTTTGATGTTCTGAGAGCCGGTTCTGGGACTCCATCATGATAGATGATCCTAAAATACTTAGACTAAGCCCTTTTCCCAAAATGTAGCTATTCCTCCACTAGATCCTAGGGCTGAGATTACCAGGGAGATTTGCATTGAGAACGGTCGCGTGTGTGATCACTGGTTGCGGTTAGACGATTGCCGAAAGTATGAATTGAGTAACCAAACGTTTGTAGACTCCGGCAGAATTAGTCAAAGCTTGGCCAAGATCGGTATTAGATCCTACACATGACAGCTGAACAACTGCACCGGATAACGGAGGGCTGTTTCCCATGAGGTTGCCGGTATTGGAACAGAAAACGACGCCGTTAACTCTCACGTATCCGATAAAGAGGCCGTCAAGTAAGAATCCATGTGTTGGGGATGTAAATGAAGCTACGACAACGATGGAGATAAGGAAAATTGTGTGGAGTGTCTTCATATTTTAGGAATGTTGTTATTTTGAGTGTGTTTTTAAAAGGCTGCAACATTTGGGAGTTTATGTAGAATTTTTTGGGAGGGTGTTTTCACAATATTGTAACAAAAAAGTGTCTGTTTAGCAATTAATGATTAATTGTAGTGGTGAAATGGTGACTGGTGAGTGTATTCATATTCCTGGATTCAATTTTTATATTCATTTTGTTATATGAGTTTTATGATATAAGCTGCATCTAAACTCGTTCTAAAGTTAAATCTCTATACATTAGTAATGTTACAACTTTGAATTTTTTTCTTAAATTTTTAAAGATATTAATTTATAGAGAAAATTTGCTTTTCCTCTATATAACTTTTAAATTTTTTGTTAGTAATAAATTTATAGACCCTATATCACTCCCGTTCGTCTTTCCCGAATGCTCTGGCGCCTCTTTTTGGGTCCGTGATTGTACTATGTCTGACGGTTGGGAAAGCTACTTCGAAAGGCTTTACATTTACAAAGTTGATTTATTGTGCCTCCAATCACGACACTAACTTTCTTCGCATTTTGTCCTGTCTCGCACGATTTCGGAAATCACTTCCTGGAAAATCATCCATTATACTGCTCCAGCACAAACACGCTTAACTGTGGAATTCTATCAAGACTAGTGACCGGAAATATAAATGCGCTTTGCTGACATAGACAACGAAATCTATTATTTTAAACTCTCTTCATACACCACTTTCTCTTCATAAACGGGGTATCACAGACCCATTTGTGAAACAACTTTTCACATACTTGAATTTATGATTACAAATCTTCATTTTTGCAATAGAATGGATGTTAATGCCTTAACTAGATAACCTCCCACACCTTGTGCGGAAAAAAATAAAATATATTTATAAAATTTAAATTATTTTATGTATTTTTAATATTTAAATATATTTCTACTTACTAATAATAAAAGTAGAATGGATGTTAATGCCTTAACTAGATGATATAAATTATTTATTAGGATATTATGTCATCTAGTATATACTAATAATAATTTATTAGGTCATCTAGTATATTGCGAACGTTTTTTAGTTTGTTATTTGTTATCTTTAATCAACTAAAATTATATCCGAAAAGAGGAAACTACTAAATTTGGAAATCTTCCTGAAATACTAACATTCCTAAAAAGAAAAACTTCCAAATATAATTGTTTTTTCAAAATTGGGTCTTGCCAAAAACGAAAACTATGAAAACACAACAATTTATGAATCGAGATTGGTATATTGTAGACAGACTATAAAATTGTAATCACACTACTTACTACGACTAAAATATATTTATAAAATGAAAAATAATTTTATGTGGTTTTTAATATTAAAATATATTTCTACTTACTAATAATAAAATTCAAATCTTTTGATATTTTTTTTAGTTGATATAAATTATTTATTAGGATATTTTCAAATTGATGAGTATAAAAATTGACTTATATGATAATAACTTTTGTCACTAATTTAATTTGTTTTCGTTTCTTATTTTAGATAATAGATCATTTGACTATTTCGTTTTTAGGTCTAGATAAAAAAAAAATATTAGTCTATTGTGGTTGAGTTAATAACTTTTCTTTCTGAAAATATATAGAGATTAATTACTTCTGTAAATAATCTCGAGTTTTTCGTTTTGATGACATTTGTAAAGAAATATTTCTGAAATGAGAGAAAATATTATTGTATTTTGATGGTTAAGTTAATAATTTAATTCTTTAAAAGGTGAAACATTTTTGTTGTTGGAATATTTTCCAAGATTTTCTTTTTGATGAGAGTTTTTTGGTTAGAAAATATTTGAAAATTATGACCAATGAAATTATAACAATTTAATGTTGAAACTCTAAGTAGTTAACACATAAAGTTAAATATTTTTTTAAATTAGTAATCTTACAACTTCGAAATTGAAATTTTTGTAAAAGATATTAATTAGAAATAAAATTTGTTTACGGTCTATAAATTTCTTATAATTATTTTTGATGATAAATTTAGATAGACCATTCGTGAAAATAATATTTCTTTTTCTTTTAACGTACGTGAAAAATAATACTTCACAAACTTAAATCTTATATATTATGATACCTCACCATTTGACAATAAATTAAAATTTAATATGTGAAATTTATTGAATATAAGAATTACTTAGAATGAATGAATTATTTTGTTTATAAACATTGAAGCATAATAAATAGAACTAACTTATATTAAAACAAAAAAACAAAGACAATTATCACATTATAAATTTATTAAACATAAAATAGTTAGAATAATATTTTCTATTTAAAATTTTCTAAAGCCTAATAGACATAATTAAATGAAATTCATGGATAATTTTGACAGAAACATAAATATTAAATAATGTTAGATTGGAAATTAGTATTTTGTTTTCATCTTTCACCTGATTAACTTTTTAGTGCAAGTAAAGAAAAAAGTACAATACAATTTTTTTTGGTCAATGAAAGTACAATACGATTAAACCATTAAAAACTAGTACTAAAAGTAATCGAATAGATAAGGAACTTCTTATTTATAAAAGAAAAAAAATTAAAAACTAAATTTATTATAGTAAATTTAAAAACTTTAAATTACATTATTGATTTTTGATTTAGAAGAAATTAAATGCACAAGAATATTGATAGTGGAATTTTAAATCTAACACATGTTATATATCAAAAATGTTATGTAGAATACAAATGTAGCAAAATTCACGCATAGCGCGGATTCTTTAGTAGTTTATGATAAAATAATCTCCAGTTTTACAATTGAATGGATGTTAATACTTTAGTAGTACACTAAACTTATCTTAGTGGAGATAATAATGTTCATATATTCATAATTTAGAAAAATCGGTTAATATCGTCAATGTTTTGATTTGAAAATGATAATTCCGTATATTTGGAGACTATTACGCATCAAATTCTATCTTTCATGTTAAGAATTCTTCAGCAGTTTTAGCGAAATTAGTAAAATCAGTGATAAATTCCAAGTGGTGCCTATCTTTTGTGTGGCCTACGACAATACTCGACGAAAAGGTTATTTAGATATAAAAAATATTCACTCGACAAGAAAATATAAAAAATATTCATTAGAAAAACATTTTTTTCAAATAAACTAACTGAATATAGTAGGTAATTATATTTAGTATCGTTATGTATTATATAAATATAAGTTTCGTTGAGGAATCGATTTGTTATATAAAAATAATATAAGAAGTATTTAGTATTGAAATAGTATCAATAAGATTGTGCTTATGTCTACATTGTGTATGCTAATTTAAATAGATAAAATGTAGTTCTAAAACCAGAATTCTATATAATAATATGGGAACTATCAAATCAAATGATTTAGAACATTATGTGATGAACAATAAAAGTACAAAGGGGACAATCAAACAAAACTAAGTTGATTGTATAATATAGGTGTTGCAAATCCTTTTATTGAAATCAAGTCGGACGAATTAATTATAGTAAAACACATGAAAGGCTTTTGAGAATTAAGAAACCCAAACTATTCCACTTACGAAAGTAAAATGTTATTATAGAGGTTTGAGGCAGCCACCTTTTTCCTAACACGGTAAGAAGGACTCTGATAATTTCCAACAAAATTTTTAAGTAAGAAGAGAAATTAGTTAAATCATATTTAAGTATATTATATTATAATGTATGCATAAGTTTATACAGTTATTTATGATATTATTGAAGCACATATATACACAAATATTTTTTAAAATTTTATTATTTTATTTTCTCGGTTGAAATTAGTTAGATTTTTACACTAATCCAACTACGGAAGTACACAATTTATTAGTTTATTGAATATTAATTTACAAAGGTTTTATTAAAGTATATATTTTTGGTAATGCCCTTGTGTAAAATAATATAGAATATAGTCGTACATTATTCATGACTGATGTTTTAATTGAAAATGAACTAATCATCAAGTTTAACCGATAGGTGATCTGCGTGACATGAGCAATCACGCGGAACATTGCGTTTCGCAAAAAACCATAAACCAATAATATCTATGATTGAGGCTTGTTTAGGTTTTAGTGGACTATTTTAAATTACAAATTAGAAAATATTTAGTTTCATATTCAAGCTTTTGATTTTGAGTTTTCCCTCTGGAAGTTTAACATTTGATGCACTTACAAAGCTAAGAATTTCTTATATGTTCTTCACTTCACAAGTTCTTTTATAATCTCGTATTAGTCAATTAGTTTCCATCTTTTTTATTTTCCTATATGCCCCCTTGATCTTTTTTCCTAAATCATAACTATTAACCATGGTGAACAAGCAAGTTTGTAGATGAGAGAGAAAGAGTTAAGTGAAGAAGATGAACTTTCTTATTATCTCACTTTAATGTTATAGTCGATATATCATCTCTCTTTTATACAAAGTCATTAATAAGTCATTAACAAACTAATCAGTCAACAAACGAACTGATAAATCTAACAAACCATTAAACCGGCTAACCAAACTAGGACTGAAAAATTCATCATAATACGTCCCATTAAAACCTTTAACTTCTCCAAATCCTGCAAAGTGTCTGGTTTAGCAGAATCCAAAGGAATATAAAGGTTTGACAAAGACATCTAATTGAGCAATGATTGAAATGGTCTAGGCTACAATGGCTTAGTGAGTATGCATGTCCGTTGATTTCCAGTGGACACATGAATAATCCTCAGAGAACCATACTTGATATGATCTCTAACAATATGACAATCAATCTCCACATGTTTTGTTCTTTCAGGGAGCACAAGATTATAGAAAGTGTATAACATATTTACTATCACAGAAAAGCATGGTTGCAGATGTTGTTTGAATCTTCAAAGAAGTTAAATTTGTTGAAACCAAACCATTTCACAACATGCTTGAGCTAAGCTTTGATATTCAGCGTCAGTACTGCTTCTACGGACCACATCCTGCTTTTGAACTTCCAAGAAATCAAGGAAGTTCTTAAATACATGCACATCCAGATATAGATATTCTAGTATCTTTACAGGTAACCCAATTAGCATCAACATATCCATTGAGACAAAGATCTGGAGAAGCATGGTACATTAATCCTTGAGCTAGGTTAGATTCAATGTACCTGAAGACTTTATGAGCTTCTTGTAGATGAATATCTGTAGGAGCTGATTCTCAGTTTGTTGATTGCATAAATATTATCAGATCTGGTGGCAGTTAGATAAAGAAGTCTTCCTATTAATTCTTTGTATGATGTATGATTCTCCAATAATTCTCCTTGTTCATTTGTATCTCACAAATATATCCTCTACTAAGTCACCATGCAAAAATTTATTTGTGACATCCATTTGAGTAAACCTCCAGCCATGTATAGAAGGACGACTAAAATCAGCTTCACACTTTTGAGTTTTGCAACCGAGGAAAAGATATCAATGCAATCATTTCCCTCTTTTTCTGTGTATCTTTTACTACAAGTCTTACCTTATACCTCTCCACTAGTCCATCATCATTATATTTAATTTTGAATACACTTATAGCCTATAACCTGTTTCCTATGTGGCAAAGATTGAATGTTCCGAGTACCAAGATCTTCAAGAGCCTGCAACGATGGAGTACATGTTTTTGTCTATCTGTAGGATTTCATGGCTTGCTCGAAGGTACAAGGTTCTGTTTCTAGTGTATTTGAGAATATATAAGATTGTATGAAAGGGGTAAATTTTTCATAAGATAGAACAAATGATAAAGGATAATATGTTGTATGTGTCAAATTAGGAAGATGGACAAAACGAATAAAAGAGCAACAATACTCAGATAGATATGTGGGTGTCCTTGTCTGTCTCCTAGGCCTAATGGTAGGTAGAGAAGAACCCATTTCACATGTTTCTGTAATTGATGTGGTACTAGGTTCCATCTGAGTGTGTGGTGTATGTGAAGACTCAAAAGACTGACCTTTAGAAGAATGCAATCACTATCTATGCGCATTATATAAAAATGATGTAGATAGAAAGCATATATGATCAGGTGTATAACTCTGCAGATTCAAACTGGTGCCAGCACTAGTCACTTGTGGCACAGACTTCGCAGATTGTTGAGTAGGAATAGGTAGATAAGCATATGATGTGTATATATTTTCATGCATATTTAGATGCATTTTAGCTTAATTTCATCAACTCTTAGGTTGTATATATGGCATATAAGTCTTAGAATGTATTAGTTTGAGTCTAGAGTCTAGTTAAGGAATATTTTGCATTTGCATATATTTTCTTTGCATTTGTAGGTGCAAATTTGAGATGAATTTATGGAGGCTCTAGGGATGGATTCAAGGTGGATTTGGAGCTAAGAAGTCAAGGAAAAGAGGAGCAAAATGCTATGGAAGAATTGGGGATCAACAAGGCATCAAAGAGGAGCAAGAAGCCACAAGAATCACTAAAGGGAACCTCCCATCGACCTCCAGGTCAATGCCTGGTCACCCAAGGTCGATGGCTGGTTACCTTTCCAGCAAAAAACTCTCATGCTGCTAAAGGGAAGCTCCCATCGACCTCATGCAAGCTCCCATCGACCTGGGAGGTCGATGGCTGGTTGCCTTTACCCGAAAACACCCTTTTTAGGGCTTCATCTCTCCATCCTTTAGTATAAATAGACCTCTTATGTTCCAAGAACAAAAAGAACTTTCCCTTAGCTTAAAAATCTCTCTTTTTGACACTTTTGTTTATTTTCTAAGTTGATTCTCTTGATCTTTAGATCAAGAGTCTCTCTTGTATCTCAAATCTTTTATCTATTAAATCATGCTTATATTTCTCATCTTTTCTCTCTTTTCTCATATGATGTGTGAGTAGTCTTTTCTTGGATCTTTAGGATTGTGGATTTGAGATGATTTGTGGTTAGGTAATGGTGTTTAGTGATACATAGGACTTAGATCTCTATGGTTTAGGTGTTCTTAATGCTAGATCTAGGATAAAAACTAGATCTT
>OVAN01015768.1:0-11085 GCA_900406275.1 Anastatica hierochuntica
GAAATAAGCATGCTTTTGCATCGCTTTAGTACGATGAGATATCACGGCAAATGAAACATAAGGGAGTATTGAATGAGATATGGTCGATTTACCGAGAGACATATGTGCAGTCCGAATCCGCGACCAGTGGGTGTTTGAAGGTAGATTACTTGAGAAATTGGAGTATGATCGGAGCATATTCGGTGGCTATGGATAGAGGACGTCCAGGGATTCATTTTGACTGTTGATCATCAAGTGAACGGTTAGCTTGTGAGTTATAGCTTTGTCTTTGTGATTTATAGCTTCGTCTTTGTTCAGCTTTGAATCTGTCAGATTTCCAGAAATCGTTGGTTAGATTGTATTTCGGTTTTGTTTTGGTTAAAGGTTGGTTTTGAACCTGATTCTTTCTGGGATCAATGTAGGTACTTGTATGAATCTATCGGAAAAAGAAACACCGATTTCAGGTTCATATGAGCGGAGAAGCGCGTCCCGGAAGTTAGTGCAGAGAAGCTGTCCGGGTCAAAAAGGAGCTAAGGAGCTTCAAGGCAAGGTTATAGAGAGCTACAGAACACTAGAAACGTCCCCGAGAACGCGGTTTTACTCGGTAAGTAAAATTACCGTTTTGCCCTTGGCTTAGGTTTCCTTTTTAGGAAGTTTCCAAACATGGCAGGTTTCCATATTTAGAAAGTTTCTTTTTTGGGAAAGTTTCCTCTTTGGGCATGTTTACTTTTTAGGTAGCTTTCCATTTATGGCAGGTTTCCATAAATGGAAAGTTTCCATTTTTAGCAAGTTCCCGTTTAAAGTCTACTTCGGGTTCGTGTTCTTGGTTCTTTTTATATAAGGAAGATCAGCGTGGGATAAGAAGGATGACGCATGATCTTCGTGGGGTAAAGCTCATAAGGAGGATCATCGGTCAGACATTTCAGAGGTGTATCTACCATGTGACTAAGGTAAGGAGCTACAGCGTAAATCCCCCGTGCTCTTTCGGCTTAACTTTCTTCCTCGTTAGGCTAACACCAAAGCATGATTGAGTCTCTATGAATCAAGTCTGATTGAGTCTTGCTTGAACTGATTTCTTTCGTGTTAAATTGGAATTAGGGTTAATAGATGATATGACCATTGATTGTTTCGCATGATGATTGTAGTGTGTGATATAGTTATAAAGTGTGATGGATAGTATGAGAAGACTTGACATGGGGTACAGATGAAGAATCCATGTATTATCGGAGTCGTGTGTGCGTAGGGTGCGGGCATTAAGTCGATTGGTGTCCGTAGCCCTTAGATCGATAAAGCGTCCACTGTGCGGTGTGTATAGGCACTTAGCCTATGTTGTATAAGCCTTTTCGGGGGGTGTCGACAGTCACTGAAGCTCTCTAGGACCAATTAAGTGTTTTCTTTGTGTGCTTTAGGTGTCATGTTTGCTGCATTTTCTAGGACTAGTTTGGTGGTGTTGATTTGCTAAGTTGGGTCTGCGGACTTGCTTGTTCTAGCAATCCACCCCCTCGCTTAGTGATTCCCCTGTCACTCACCCCTCTCTTCTTGTCCCTCCTATCTTTTTCTTTTCCATGTATGTTTTGACAGGTTCATCTTAGAAGCGGTGATTTAAAGTTAAAGTTGGTTGTTTTGCGAAATGGTTTTTTGTTGTACTTGTTGGTTAATCCTAGTTCCCTCGGGAGCGTTGCAATTTGGTATCAGAGCCTAAGTTAAAGACCACTCCGGTTCTGACACGGAGGGTCATAGTTTTTCAAAATAAATTTGTTTTAAATAAAAATTATTTTCCTGGGAACCTTAAAAAAAGAATTTCAAAACATCAACTTAGGCATGAGGCTAGCTTCTAGCTCTAGGGTTTTCTCTTCAGTTCAAAGGTGTGAGAGTATTAACGGCATGAGTTTTGAGACTTGAGCTAGTGCGACTACTAGAGAAATTCTCCAACACTTTTGGTCATCGAGGTTGAGACGCCACATCTGGAGCTACTGACATTGTTTGTGCGAGAGCCTGCGAGGGAGCACCGAAAAAATACCTGATTCGTAAAACAAGAAGGTTTTACTTTAGTTCGTTAGTTTTCAAGTCGAGACGTGAAGTAGAGGAGCAGTTCTCCTAGTGTGGTCCCCGAACAAGGGCTAAGGACCGTGGTGAGGATGAGGGCTTGCGTCTCTGTAAGGGGAGCGCGTAATAAAGGTCCTTGGGTGGTTGACTGCTTCGTTTAAGTGTTTGGATGGGGTGCAAAAGGACCAAGGGTAGATAATGCTTCTCCAAGAGTTGGGACGGGGTGAAAAAAGGGATCGCGAGTGGAGGTAACCTTAGACTGGGAGAACAGGCAGTGAGCGAGCTGGCCTAGGTGATCGACCAAGGAAGGATTTTTCATGTTGTGTGACCGGCATTGTTAGTGGTTTCCGAAAATGCCGATTTGTGCGTAGACCGCGACAATGGGGGCAACGGACGACCATACATCGGGGAAAATGGTTTTAAAAAGGGATTTGCTTTATTGAAGTCATTGTCAGAGATGCGTTTAAGATCGCTTTAATCGAGGGGCGTGTATGTTTCGAGGTCTCAAAAGTTTCAGAAATCGGTTGGAAGACATAAGGGATACAAGGGGTTCTGCATTGCTTGAGTTAGTGGGAACAACTCAGGCCGGGTCAAATTGGGAAGACTAAGTAAGAACAACTTAATTGGAACACCGAGATGTAAGGATGCAGTCAACTAAGGAGGTCACCTTGGGTGTTTAGATGACGTTGGGTACGTTTAGAGCTCCACAGAGTAAGAAGAGAAAGATTCTATGAAGTCAGCATAGTCCTTGTATTTCATGGTTAATGTGGATGGAAACCCAAGTTATGGTGGGAAGAAATAGGTTGTGTGGGACATGACCACATAGGGGAGATCAACTATGCAGTCAGAAGACATTTCTGCATACCATGATTACCAAAGGCGTTGGAGTTGCTAAGGAATTTGCTCGAGAAGTTTGGATATTGGACAACATCTCATCGCAACACTTAAGGTAGACAAGGAAGTCTATTCATGTGATGATATCTTCCTCAGAAGGCACAAAGGATGAAAGGAATTAAAATATCTCATTCAAATGTCAGAACTACTCAAAGGATGAGTATTCCACCGATATTTTAAGGAGGTTTGTAGTTGACATCAGACGTCCCAGTTTCTAAAAAGAATACAATCGGACAACCACCGATCTCGAGGAAAAGGGTGGTGTACTGCTAGACACTAAGGAGAGTGTCTTAAATGTACATGCTCGATCTACCCCGCGCAGTAGAAGCATGGTGGGCTCAACGCACAATGACGATGGTAGGAAAGCACCATGTAGACTTGTTTTTCTAAGGAGCTAGATGATGGAAGTTAGTATAGTGTAGTGGAAGTGAGGTATATCAACATCAGGATCTATTAGTCATGTAAAGCCAAAAAGTCGTGGGTATCATCTTCATCGACATGTCGCCAGGCAAGGATGTCTACTAAAATGAGAATTATATGAAAACCAACCAAAAGGATTGAGATGGAGGAAATAAGTCATATGGTGGTTAAGGACCATGAACTTTCAAGACGGTGACAAACTAAAGCATTTTGTCAAGATCAACGTGGAAGGAACCACACAAAATGATATGGGACATGTTTGAGCGGAAGCCAAAGGATTCGAATGACGAGATTCTAAGGATGTTCATTAGACACCAGGTGGATGAAGTTTCACAATGGAAGAAAGAAGGATTACCAATGGAAAGGTTTTTACCAATGGAACAGTATCATCAAGTGATACATACTAAGCAATCGAGTCTGAGTTAGGACTAAAGGAACGTCCGAGGATCGTGGAGGTATAAGGAAAAAATTTCAACTATGCACGAGCATGTAAGCATAAAGGACAAGACTTGCAAGGAATAACCTCCTATGTAAGGAATGGGATACAACAATAACTGCCTAGAAAAGAATCTAGGTAAGTCCGTGGTGGGATACCAGCAGAGCGGTAGCGGTAATAGGCAAGACCGTACCAGAGAATGAAAGGTAAATGCAAGTGGATGATGTTGAGGTCAAAGGATGAGTTCTCCCTGGAACAGACACAATAGAGAGAGGACATATCTGGTGCATAAGGAAATGAACAACCATCATCTCCCTGAAGGATGACACTTCGAAGACTGGTCGGAAACTAAGCGGGAGAGAGCTGAGACCTGGAGTCGAGGGTGGTCAAGGAAAACCAAACCAATGTGCTGGCACATTCGACTAGACTAATGTGCAGACGTATCAGTTGTCTGTAGCTCAGGGTGTTGCAGTTCTCAGAATTCGGGACGAATTCTCTATAAGGAGGCGAGAATTTTAACGACCCGGTTTTCTTTAACCCGGTTCAGTAACCATTTAATCCTAAACCAGTTTACTAAACCGAACCAAGACTTAAATTTACCTATTTAATTCATTTTAATTTTAATCCTAAACTAATTATTTTCCCCATTCTTTTATTTTAGCGTCGCCATCATAAGAGAAAATCCAGAGAAAGTTTACGAGCCATTGAGCAAGAGAGAAGAGACGAAACGAGAAAGAAGAAAAAGTTTGTGTAGTCCTGCATAAAACAAATTCGTGATTCTATGGGAGAATAGATGATCGGCCGATCAAATCATCTCGGATGGATATCTAATTTCTAGAGAAGTTAAAGGATCCTTAAATAGAAATTCTCCAATTTGTAGAACGCTATTTGAACGAGTATTGAATGAGATATGGTCGATTTACTGAGAGGCATCTGTGCAGTCCGAATCCGCGACCAATCGGTGTTTGAAGGGAGATTTCGAGAGAAATTGAAGTCTGATCGGAACATACTCGATGAATATAGATAGAGGACGTCCATGGCTTCATTTTGACCGTTAGGGTCGTCAAGTGAACGGTTAGTTTGTGAGTTATAGCTTCGTCTTTTCAGCTTTTTATCTGTCAGATTTCCATAAATCTTTGGTTAGATTGTATATCGGTTTTGTTTGGGTTAAAGTTGGTTTTGAAGCTGATTCTTTGTGCGATCAATGTAGGGACTTTTATGAAACAATCAGAAAAAGAAACACCGATTTCAGGTTCATATGGCGGAGAAGCGCGTCCCAGAAGGTTGTATAGAGAAGTTGTCCGCGTCCAAAAGGAGCTAAGGAGCTTCAAGTCAAGGTTCCAGAGAGCTGCAGAAGACTAGAAACGTTTCCTAAAATGCGGTTTTACTCGGTAAGAAAAATTACCGTTTTGCCTCTGGCCCAGATTTCATTTTTAGGAAGTTTCCAAACATGGCAGGTTTCCATATTTAGAAAGTTTCCTTTTTGAAAAAGTTTTCTCTTTGGACAGGTTTCCTTTTTAGGCAGCTTTCCATTTATGGCAGGTTTTCATAAATGGAAAGTTTCCATTTTTAGGAAGTTCCCGTTTAAAGTCTAATTTGGGTTCCTGTTTCTGGTTCTTTTTTTAGAAGGAAGATCAGCGTGGCATGAGAAGGATGGCGCATGATCTCCGTGGGGGTAAAGCTCATAAGGAGGATCATCAGTTAGATATTTCAGAGGTGTATCTACCATGTGACTAAGGTGAGGAGCTACCGCGTAAATTCCCCGCTTTTTTCGGCTTAACTTTCTTCCTCATTAGGCTAGCACCAGAGCATGATTGAGTCTCTATGAACCGATTCTGATTGAATCTTGCGTGAATTGATTTCTTTCGTGTTAAATTGGAATTAGGGTTAATAAATGATATCACCATTGATTCTTTTGTATGATGATTTTACTGTGTGATATGGTTATAAAGTGTGATTGATAGTAGGGGAAGACTTGACGTGGGGTACAGATGAAGAATCCCTGTATTCCCGAAGTCATGTGTGCGTAGGGTGCAGGCATTAAGTCGATCGGTGTTTGTAGCCCTTAGATCGATAAAACATCCACTGGGCGGTGTGTATAGGCACTTAGCCTATGCTGTGTAAGCCTGTACGGGAGGGAGGGGGGTGATGCCGACAGTCACTGAAGCTGTCTAGGACCAATTCTGTGTTTTCTTCGGATGTTTTAGGTGCCATATTTGCTGCATGTTTCTAGGACTAGTTTGGCAGTGTTGATTTGCTAAGTCGGGTCTGCAGACTTGCGTGTTCTAGCAATCCACTCCCTCGCTGAGTTATTCCCCTGTCACTCACCCGTCTCTTCTTTTCCCTCCTATCTTTGTTTTTTTCAGGTATGTTTTGACAGTTTCGTGTTAGAAGCGGCGGTTTAAAGTCAAAGTTGCTAGTTTTGCGAAATGGTTTTTGTTGTACTGGTTGGTTAACCCTGATTCCCTCGGAACGGACATTGCAGGTTTCTTGTTAAATCTTTTGGTTAATGTGTTTTCCAAGAATTTAATTTTTTTTCAAAAACCAGAGATATTAATTAATTATTATAATATAATATCAAAAGAAAAAGAAATACATAAATATTAAAACAATATTTCAAAAAATTTATATCGAGTGATATAATGGGGCTGATTGGTTTGAATTGTAACCACTATAACTGTAATGACTTTAAAATTACAATTTACTGTTGAAACTTTACGTAGGAAAAAGAAAAAGAGAGAAATAATTTTGAGAGAATTAAGGAGTGCTTTTAGGACTGTTATGTTGTTTAAGTGAGATTGGAGAATTTTTAACTTTAAAGACTTTATAAAAAATTAAAGTCTCTACTGCCAATTATCAATTACCCTCAATGTTTGGCAACTGGTTTACATAAGTTTATTTCGAGAAGATTGTTTGATCATTGATTTAATTTGGTTATTGATTTGTACCTCAATTTCTAAGATGTATTAAATAAAGATAAATTAAACTAAATTAGTAATGTTTCAACCAATCAAATTATAACATTAATTTTCAAATCTCACGTTGACATCTAAGCGGATTTCATTAAAGTGTACTTTCAAATAATATAAAGGGGATATTGTTATAAAAAGAAAATTTTTATTTCACAAAACCATTTTAATCTATATTAGGTTAATAATTGGAGAAACAAATTTATAAGTGTAGTAATGAAAGGTACGATTGAAATTTAAGAACTTAGTTAGTGCAAAAAATTCTTAATATGACATTTACAATTATAAAACGGAGATAATATATTTTGATTTTAACATTTTTTACTCTTATATCAAGTTGATATATACCTATTTATAAGTATCAGTTCTTCAACTTCACGCAAATTCTAAATTAAATTTAGATAAAAAAGTTTAAATATACCTGGATATTTAGCAATGAAATAGATTCGAGATTGTTTGTTGTACGCGATACACCAGTGTCGCTAGATTCTTCTCAAATCCGTCAAATGGATTGCCTGAAGAAATTTTGATTGTTGTGTGAGATCTCCCGATTGATCTCACCTTGACTTTTGTTTTTCCCAACGATGATAATAATGTTGCCGTACGTGAATATTTCTTATATGAAGATTTCATGCGATTCCTACCAACCTTTTTTTGCTTATGAAACGAAGACCCACTTGTATAATAATTATTGTTATTGTAATATATTATCTATACAAAAACTTCAAAATTCAAAGACAGCATGTCTTAAGCTGTATACAATGTTTTGAAAATGTTAGAAGAAACCAAAAATCAGTGTTTTAAAATTCGGACTACTTGGAAACTGACGATATGAACAGTATTAATATTTTTTTTAAAAAGAATAAGTTAAAGTTTGAGTCACCATCTGACGCTATTGAAAATGTGTACGCCATATTTTAAACGTAGTTACGTAGAGGTAATTTTCATAGACCATGAAAGTACGAGGACTATATAACAGGGGATGAGGTACACTAAAGCTGGGGAGGGGAAGGCTCATTGAAACGCTAAGAAATTTTTCACAAAGACGATCAAGAAGTGAAAGATTCAAGTTTTTATTATTTTCTCAAGTTATAACAGTCAAGGCTCTACATTTCTAATGAAAGGTAAGCAACATTATACTTAATGTTCCATACTCAAGATTCGAACAATTGACACATTCTCAAACAATAGAAAAAAAAGGAAATCGGTTGTACATTGGCATTGTTTGGGGGGGGGGGGGGGTGGGNGGAAGAACTCAAGCAAAGATCGAAGGAATTGATGGGCCAACATTCTCATAAGCCCATTAAACAGGGGGAGGATGGTTTAACAAAGGCGACGCCGTTTCGATGGTCAAAGGAAGGAGGTTGTTTCTGAGATCCTTGGAGAAGAAATCTCGGAGTCTGGTACCTGACTTCGGGAGAGGCTGAGAGCTATAAAAAGGAAGGAGGCATCGAGATAAAGGGGTTGACCGCATTTAGGTTTCTCAGTGGATATAACACATAAAAAGCTTTCATTTCATTGTAGAATTCTCTCTTCTTTTGTAAGGTTACGATCCTCATCAATAAACACAACTTTCGTTCAATTCATTCTAGCTCAAACGTTTCCTCTTTTTATTCATCCTAATCCAAGTTGAAATTAGGTGTGAGATCTAACCTTCACATTTTGGCGCCGTCTGTGGGGACGAAACAATCGAATCCCTTACTCCGCTAGCTAAGAGATGGATCCAATCAACGGTGGCTCGAATTGACCCGAATATTAGCCACTAACACCGAGACTGAGCTCACCGATTGACGGAGGTTCTGTATTCCCAGAACCTCGCCGTTCTGATCCCTCCAATGAGTTTCTGTCTGCCACTGAGGATCGACCTGAACCTGTTGGTTCACGATTGACCTCACGAAGGCTATCCGACGATCCTGTCCCGAGGCCATTGACCCTCGGAGGATCCAATCAACAAATTCTGCCTGAATCTCAGCTTTCGGCACCGGCTACGAGCCAGGTCTCGGATCAACTATCTGAAATCCGACAGATGATGTTGCAATTGGTAAACCGAACCCAAGAGAATGAACGATTGGTTCACCAATTAGCATCTCGACAACAACATATCGAACATGAGGCAAGGTCTCTGGCTCACTCGTCTCAACCGTTGCAGCGACGAGGTTCAGGGGTGACTTTCCGAGACGTCATCACATACCCGACCTTCCCTTGGGGATGCCTAGAATTCTCTCATGTTCACACGTTGCTAAAAAGGCAGGAGCCTTCTCCTTTGACTCCCAACATAGGGATCACTCTTGCATCTAACCCATCAGCCACCATGGCAATGGGAATAACATAACGAGCACAAGCTCGGAACCTGTTCAGATTTCATAACAGGTGTTCGGGCCAAGGCACCACTTGCCTCCACAACTGATACTTAGATCGAGCGATCACGTTCTGGTCTCAGTTAAAGGACAAGACTCCGCTCACGCCACCCTAGGGCACGATCAATCCCTTCCCTCAGAGGCTCGGTAGAGATCAGGAGATATAGACACAATTTTTCCAGGTCTCTCGACCGATTACACTAGGCAAAGTAGCCCTAGAGTCCGAGAAAGACCTGGGTCGCCATGTACCTGGGACCAAAATCCAGACTGTTTTCAACGATAGCCTTCTAGGCAGGTACCTATCGATGGTTCGATCACCCTTCATTTAGATAGTACCGATGTTATCCAAAGTTACATGGAAAAAACGCATGCGGCTCATAGAAGTTGAATGCGCAGGTTCATAAGGCCACAAGCTTGACTCCTGAAATCGAAAGTATAATCGAGGAAACCTGAGGGACCCATTTACCGACAAAATCACAAACTCTTATATAAGAGATATAAGAAAACTTCGGATTCCCGAATTCAATGGGACCTCGGACCCAAGGCTCATCTAAGAGCCTTCAGATTAGTCATCATTAAGGCCCACTTTCCTCGCGAGGAGTACGAGGCAGGTTATTGCCAAACCTTTGCTGAGAATCTAACTGGCACATCCCTCGAATGGTTCTCAGGCCTCGAACAAAACTCACTAGACAGCTTCGAGCAGCTAATCAGCGCTTTTATAAAACAGTACTCGACCCACATTCGGAAACAAGCTTCTGAAGCAGACCTGTGGAAGATCCGTCAAGGGATCGAGGATACGCTCCGAGTTTACATAGAGAAATTCAAAGCGGTCATGACCAAGCTCTCGAACTCCAACGATCAGGTTGCTATAAAAGCACTCCGGAGAGGGCTCTGGTACCGATCAGAGTTCTGGTCAGAGCTCACTATCAACCATCCTCCCACGATCGATGATGCTCTCCATAGAGCATCCCGATTTATCACTCTTGAGGAAGAGACTGTTGCAATGGATAAAATCCACAAGAAACCTCAAGCCTACTCAAAAAATGACCCTCAAGAGATCAAAGGTCAAGCTAAGAAAGGTAATTTTCGCAATAACCAGACCCAAGATGAGCATTCGTATGCAATCGACGAGTCACATCAAGACAAATTCTTTGCAACAACAGGCAAAGCTCCCTGGACTAAATCATTTGACGAGAAGAAATTTTTTTCTTATCACGAAAGAAAAGGTCATTCCACAGAAGAAAGTTGGTACCTTCAACGTCAGTTAGCAGCAAAATTCGCTCTTAGGGAAATAAAAAATGTAGACTTGAGGAAATCTCCACCTTTCCAAAAGAGAGCCCAAAGGGAGGCTTCTCCGAAGCGGAATAGGTCTCTTGAGAAAGAAACCGATTTGTCACCCCTGCTCTCAAGAAAAGGATCGACATGATCCTCGAGAAATTTCTAGAAGGAAAGAGCCTCCGTATTGAGGCTTTGAAACCTCTACTGGAAGGAACGGTTGCTGCCTTATTTAAAAAGGCGTCAAATCGGCAACCTCGCGACTCGAGGGTCGACTACATTCTCGGAGGCTTAGGTACTTGTCGAGAGTCCGTGAATGCGATTAAGGGCCACCTACGAAGGTCCGAATCCAGTGCTCGATCGAGGCAATCCGAATAGGAACCTAACACTAAGATCTCCTTCTGGGAGAGCGAGACCTTAGAACTTGACCGACCTCATGATGACGCCTTAGGCATAACCCTTAATGTAGCTGGGTATGAGGTACCCAAGCTGATTGTTGACACCGAAAGCTCAGTCGACCTTATCTTCTATAACACCTTGAAAGGCATGGAGATAGATGATTATGAGACCTATGGTCAGAAGGCTTACCTCGTAGGTTTCTCCGGAGAAACAACCACCTCTCTGGGAACCATCAAACTTCCAATGATAGTTGGAGGGGTTATGATGCAATATGGGCTGAGCATGGAGTTGAAGTTGAGCTAATTGGTAT
>OVAN01015769.1:0-10940 GCA_900406275.1 Anastatica hierochuntica
AAAAGGAAAGGGAATAAGCAAACTTACCTGAAAACGTGTGATGTAGCCGCGCAACTAAGACAGGGATCGATCGATCTAGAAACAGGGATCAGTCTATCCCTGTCCGTCTGCCTGGTGATTTATTTCCTGCAATACGACAGCCAAAAACACGAAAAACGTCAAAAGCACCAAAATCCAAAGCACAAAAGCCAAAAACACTACAAACTAACTAAAAAGAAAAAGAAAACTACCTAGTGGATTGCCTCCCACTCAGCGCTTGCTTAAAGTCACGAGTCTAACTGTAGTGGCGATGGATCAGTTTGGAAGGGCCTTGGAACTCGCCCCGAAGCAAGCTCCACAAGCGAAAATCTTCAGCTCAAGGATACTACTCATCGCTTTCTTCACAGTAGATGCGCCTTTCTCTTAAAACTCATGCGTAATGATGGCTCTGACCTTGGGGAAAGGTCTGAATCTGCCTTTACGCTTCACCTTGTACTCAATAGCGCTTCCATCGCATCCAAGAGGAATCAATGTCAACTCAGAACTATATTCAGTAATTTCAGTATTGTGCGCTTTCTGCTTCACCTTCTTTTTGGTCTTGAGCTTTCTAACTGTAGAATGAACGCCTCCATCCAGGACTTCTTTGTCGTCATTCTTTTTAGCTATCACCACTGCGTCTTTGCTCAATGAACCATCCTCTTCGTCAGCTCGTGATAAGGCAATTTGGAAAGACTCCTCAGTATAAGGTTCTTCAACAGCCTCCTCAATCACCTCAGTCAATGTGTCGACCTAAAATGTTTGCCCATCTATGGTAGGCTTCTTGGTTGACTTCTCGAGATTGAAACGAACATCTAGCTTACCTAATTGCAGATCAGTCAGACCATCCTAAACATCAATTATCGCTCTAACAGTAGATAAGAATGGTCTACCCAAGATAATTGGATCCTTGGGTTCTTCGTCAAGCTTCAAGACTACGAAATCACTGTATACATAGCCTTTACCAACACCAACAAGAATGTTATCGAGAATACCTATTGGCTTGCGAACTGATCTATCTACAAGTATCAAAGACATCTTCGTGGGCTTATAGTTCACCAAGTTCAGCCTCTCCGAGACATACAACGACATCAAGTTATCTCCAGAGCCCAAGTCACAAATACATCTCTCGAAGGTAAGAGATCCAATCCTGCAAGGCAAAACTTAAGGACCAGGATCTAAGTGTTTCTCTTGTGTGATATTCTCAAAAACTGCGCTACACTCTGTAGTAAGAACAGACACACCTTGTTCCAGGGTCATGCGATCTGAGAGAATCTCTTTCATGTACCTCTTAAGAGATGGTACCATCTTGACTGCCGCAACGAAAGGCAATCGTACATGTAACTCACCAACTAGATTCTTAAGCTTCTCATACTCGTGTTCCTTGATCTTTTGACATGGCTTGGAAGGATATGGAGGCTTGGGAACATAGGATGGGGGTGGCACATATTGAACCTAACCTCCTGCACATTCGTTTCATCGCGAAAATTCGATACCTCCTCTTTAGGACAAGGATCGACCGATCCAGAGACAGGGATCGCTCAATCCTTCTCTTTTTCTCCAGATCGATCGATCGCTTCAGATGATCAATCAATCTTCAAACTTCGCAATTTTCTATGGGATTCAGATGCAGGGATTAATCGATCCCTAGCCTGGGATTGATTGATCGGTATCCCAGTTGCAGACGAATTTTCAATCGTTTTTCCGCTCTGAACTGTGATAACATTGCAAAATTCCTTCGGATTCTGCTCCGATTTTCCTAGGATAACACCTGGAGGAGCTCTGTTGCTCGCAGAAGTTTTAGCAACCTGCGTTTCCAGCATCTTCATCCGAACACTCATAGCCTCAAACTTCCCATTGAGGTCATTATACACACCATCGATTTTCTGACTGATCTTCACAGCAGACTTAGTCTGATTTTCCAGCACTTGGTGGAGAATTTGTTTCAGCTCACTATCTTGAGAAGACGCAGAAAATTGTTCTTGATTATGATTCTGATACCCCGACTCATAGTTGTTCTTGAGTCCGAACCAAACTGTTTTGGCTGATAGCCACTGTTCCCGAAACCACTGTTCTTGTTCTGAAATCCAGAGTTGAAGACACTCTGATTCTGATTGTATGGCTTGTTTGGGAACTGATTCTGTTGATTGAAACCTCTATTACCAAAGTTTCCCTTACCACCAATGTAAGTCACATCTGCTTGTCGACCATTCAGCCCCTCAGACATGTATTGCTGGTACATATGTCCCATTTTCTGCTGTTGAAGCACAAGTGCTTCGTTTTGCTCACCAACAAAGTTCACACTCTGCTGATCTCTCCTCATTAGCTCATCGAGCTTTGACTGCAGATCATCAATTCTCTTTGCATCTAATGACACAACACCTCTACATCGCTCATAGTCTGATCTTCAATTAGCGTGACTGTTCGCCATGTTATTCACCAACTGATAAGCTTCTTGCACAATCTTGGTACTGAAATTACCATTGCTAGGAGCGTCCATAACATTATGATATTTCTCCTCAACTCCATTGTATAAAATGTTTAGGATATTCCAATCTATGAACCCATGATGAGGACAATCATTGAGATACTCTCTGAATCTCTCCCAAGCTGTATTAAATCTCTCAACATTCAATTGGCAAAATCCTGCAATCTTGTTTCTCACTGACGTAGACCGCAATTTCGTGAAGAAATACCCAAGGAAAACAACCTAGATCTCGTCCCATATCCTCAGAGAATCATGCTCTAGGCTATTGTATCATCTTGTATCTTTGTCATTCAGAGAGAAAGTGAACAACCTACATTTCAGAGCATCAACAGGTACTCCGTTGGACAGAATAGTATTGGAGATGGCTTGAAATCTATCCAGATGGTCCATAGGGTTCTATGATGGCAACCCATGATATTGGTTCTGTTGCACCAAGTTAATGAGATTAGTCTTGATCTCAAAATCTCTTCTCTTAATGGGAGGCGGAAGAGTCCCAACACGATTCGCATAGAAGGCCTCTAGAGTATCATATTGCGTCAGAGTCATCCTCTATTAAGGTTTATTTGTGCGTTGTTGCCTCGCAGCTGCAACATTCTGTAGCCAGCTTGCTGGGCACCAGCATTTTCACAACCTCCAACAAGTGGGTTAGCTCCTGGAAGAGCTCCAGGAAAGAGAGGATTATGATGAACTTGAATGGGTTCTCTCAAATTGTCACCCACGATTTGAGCAAACTCAAATTCTTCAATAACCTCTAACAAGTTCTCTTTATTCTTCTGTCTTTCTAGACGCGAAGGTTCAGGTTCGAATTCCGGAAGATTATCGGTCCCTTGGCTTCTGGTCTGAGGCCTATTCATGCACCTGAAAGCACAAAAATAAAGAAGAAAAGAAGAGATTAAACAAAATAAAGAAAAATGCCTTAGGCACGCAATGATCCTAAGTTCTAAGACTCCCTATTGGTCTCCGGCAATTGCACAAAAAAACTTGATAACTCAGGTTTTCGACCGAGATAACACTGGAAGCGCACATATGTACGTTGTAGTGGTTCAGGATCTAATCCACAGAGAATGAAGGTAGCACAAAGAATATAGAATCAAACAACAGGCTAAGGCTACAAAGATTTCTTTAAGGATGATGCAAATATCGAAATTAAGAGAGCACAGAAACATAGGCAGCAAACGACGAGGTTGTAAAACAATCAAAGAAGTGTTGGGCATCGGGTGTTCTCAGGGAAACAATTCATTAATGATTCAAATTATAGACTAGGGAAAAGGTTAAGAACCGTCTTGAACTCATATTCTAATCTAGAACTGATCTACTTCCATACAAACAACTCTCTATGCATTAGAAATCTCGAGACTAACTTCCGTTGACCCTCGATTTCTGACAGGTTTGATAGGTTCACAATTCACTTAAACATCAACTTTCGTTGGCTTAAGAAGAATTGCTCATCTAGGATTCTTTCAGGCATTTAAACATTCACTTTCCAGCAGTTAAATTACCTTAAGTTCAGAAACTAAGTGATCAATTCAATTTCATCAATTACGAACAATCAAAGATGAAGATCCATTAGATTAAATCCCTAATCATGCGATTCTATATCAACAATTCATGAATCCCTATGTGAGAACCCTAAACCCGACGAGCAAACTACTCACTCATGAAAATAGCAAAAATACATATCAAATTCATGAGAGATATGATTGTGTTAAGAAAAACCTAGAGTAAAAGGGTTCCGAAAACTTCTCGAATCGAAAAACAAAGAACCTTTTTCTCCCTAGGTTAAAAACTCAATCTCTGTTCTCTAAAACTCAAAAAAGTTGAATTATGAAAAGGAAAACACGAGCTTAGGTCTTTTTGTTGTAATCTGGTTCGAAATAAGTTTGTATGGTTCTTCGTAAAATTGGGTGGCAATTCGGGATAGGGATCAATCGATCCGGGGACAAGGATTGGTCGATCTGTGTCCAAATTCCTGGGTATTTTCTAACTTTGCACGAACACTTCTATCGACGCTTGAAATCCATCCAAAATGCATTCTTTTCGCACATTCAAGCTCGAATCCTGTAAAAACAACAAAGAACAAAAATTTGCGCCAAAACAATCCGAATACATACTAAAACCCTTAGATCTCATGTGAAAACTGTAGTAAAACCTACAAAAATATTGATACATCATGTTTTGCATGGCTTGCTTGTTGATTGAATGGTTTTATGATAGTAATGCATAATTCTTTGATAGTAGTTCATGTTGATTGTGATATATGGTATTTATTGGGGGATGATAAGTTATGGGTATATGGTTTGATTGAGACTACGATATGCCATGTTGGGCGATGGTGGATTTCGCCAGGTAAGTGAATTGGAAATATAATTGTTTGAGAAAGTATTTACGAAACGGATGGTGAGAGACTCACCTACGTTTCGTTCGGCATCCTCAAAGATGTCGTTAGTGTCTTAGAGTTAAGTGTTATTAATGGAGTCCGAATAAAGCTTTTATGAAAATAAAAGTGTAAGGGAGAGCCCCTACAAAAAACTTAACCGAGCATTGATCTTGTGTGGACGGCGAGCATGATTGGATGCGAGTTCAGATGTATCATATTCTAAGTCGGAAGGGGGTATGCTACCAAGTACTGGGGAAGTATTATAAGTAAGGGTTGAATCGTCAGATCAAGATGATGCTATCAGAAAAGGAGTACGGAGGATTACTACATTGAAGAGACGACAAAGAATAAGAAAGATCATAAAGGAAAAAGAATCAATTGACCTTGGAAATTATAGAAGCGGTGAATTTGAATGTAAGAGAGGATGAGATTGCGGAGGATGAAAGACAGGAAGGACTTGGAAGATACAAGATGTAGTATGAAATGGAAAGGAGAAGATGTATTTTTGACTTACAAGGAATGATGTAGACATGAAAGGCTAAGGCGATGTGTCGACAAGTCAAAGCTCGAGTTAGGTAAATACGTGATGCAACAGGGAATATGATTAGATGACGAACTAAGATAATGCTCACATTGGTAAAGCAACCGTTGAGGAAGATTACCAGATCGTATGGGAATACGATATATTGACAATTCAACTCAATGAAGTTGGAAGTAGCTGAATTTTTCGATCAAGAATCTGAGGGAACTGGTTGTCCAGAGAGATTCCTTGTGAAATTTAAGGGATTGGAAACGCTCACAGATTACTCAAAAACATTCTCAATGAACAAGAAATGAAGCATAAGAGTAAATGTAAAGGGCAGAACCATACAAAGCGGCATGTGCCAATATGAGAGCCAATGGACGATCAATATGGATGCTAAGAGTGAGTGAAGCCAATTGTGAATAAAACAGAAGGATTAGTCAATGAAACATGATGGATATCAGCGAAGCATCTTACAAGGAAGCAATTCATAGTCGCGTGAGTTATAGAGGAAGTGTAAAAGACGAGGACGAAATGAAGGGACCAAAGATTGACATAACTAGTAAGGGAGATTAGTTATCAAGGAAGAGGCTCAATATTGTATGTCATGGAAGTCCTGTTGTGATAGAGTATGGGACCAAGTCAACAATATCATAAGAAGGAACGAGAAGAGAATGTATGATGGAAGGTATTCGTGGAAGGATGGATGAAGTCATGAGTTATGAAGGTAAGGAAAAACTTCAGATCCAAATAGTTGTGGAATCATCAACTTGGTGCAAGGTTAGGATTTTACAGTCTGCCGTTTATTTTCTTGTTTGATTGTTGCACGGTAAATTGGAGAAGCTTGACTTGATCAGTGTTGGTGATGATAGAATGAAATGGATAAGTGAGTAAAAGAAGCAAGGTCAGTAAATTAAGGCGCAATCAGTGAAAGCACAAAGTAGCAAGATCGCACGTGTTGAGTATGTCCATAGCTATATGGAATGAAGGGTTATCTGGTAGTAAGGGAAAAGGTGCTACTGAAGACAACTTAGAAAGAAGTAAAGACAGAAGAATGAAGTTAGTAAAGTTATGAAATGCAATAAAAACGGAAAAACGAGAAGTTAGTGGGTGTATGAAACGAGATGGTTGAGGAAAGTAGAATTGAATCAAATCTACTGAGCTATGGTTAGAATAGCCGAGTTACCATGCATAAGCCTTGAATCCAGTCTCATCCCATGAAAGGCAGACATAGTTTCTAACACTAGAGTAGAAGGAAGGTTGATAGTAACACGTAACGGGAATAAAGATGGGGATAATGTTGGGGTCAAAAACGGTCATTTCGAAATCAACGTCCAAGTTTGCATCTCTAATCAAACTTACTCGGAAACACGACCAATTTCTAGACTTACCGATGTCTAGACTCACCGTGGTATAGACTTAACATTGTCAAGACTTGCCCTCGTCTAGACTTACCGTCGTCTAGACCGCAAGCAAATTGCGGTCTAAACAATCTTCCAAAGAAGTCTATCCGTCCACGAGAAACTAGAGCATCCGAGTGCTTGAGCTAGAATCAATGGCTTTCAGATAACTCTCACAAGGCCACATGATACAACTTCTGGGGCGATACGAAACCACCGAAAGCATCGGAGAACCGCGTCGCTTCGAAGAAATGTCTAAATGCCAATTGACGCCAAACCTACGAACGAGTCTTGGAACCGATTGACGACTGAACTAGAGGCCGATCTAGATGTCGATTGAAACAAAGACCAGAAGTCCAACTTGGCGCAAATTGGCGCCAAGACCAGAGCATGGTCTTGGCGCCAATTAGCGCCAAGACAGAGTGTCTTTCTTGGCGCCAGATGACGCTAGGACGCAGACAACATTCAGTCGTTATCCGTTGGATGAACCACGTCCTTTCCGATCATCATTTCCTTCGAATCGTCACTTGATCGTCTCTCGTTTCGTCTCGATTGGAGTTTCCGTCAAACCGTCGTGACGATAATCGTAAGAATTCGTACTTTTCGTGGACTTCACATCGATCGTGTAAAACGACGACGGTTAACTTAAACACCGGAAGAGTCTAAACTATACGATTAGTCCTTTCGTTCCACGAAACTATTACTGCTTGGTCTTAAGAGAAACGGTTTCTCTGAAAGGAATTATAAAAATCACTTAGCCGCAAAACGACCCGAAAAGACCCAAACCGCGATAACAGTCCACTTACGATTTTGGGCAAGAACCGGCCCATTTACAATCGGATACGTTCAGATTAAGAGAAAGCACGACCGGATGGTGCCAGACAGTGTGCCTGCTTTACCTGCTTGCCTGGCGAGCATGCCAAGCATGTGTCAGGTGTCACCGAGCGATGTATGCTCAGTGTCCCGCCTGGTGACACACCACCAGCGCCTGGGCCCATATAAATACCCCATGTGCACCATTTCGAATAGGTTTTTGGAGAAGCCCTCGTGCGCAGGCATGTCTTGGAGCGTTCGGTCTCGTGCCCAAGTAAGTTTTCAGAGAAATTTCTCATGCCCAAGTGAGTTTTCGGAGAAATTTCTCGTGCCCAAGTGTACCTCTACCGAGAGCTATCGTGCGCAACGATCGGGATACCTTCCCGGTAAGTCAATCAATCCCAAATCATGTTTTCTTGCGCACTTTAGTTACCGATTGTATATCCGACCATACTAATCGTGCATCTGAGTGTCGTTCTTTGTCGGGATGCTCAAGATAGCACGATATCGACCAAAGCCTTGGGGAAAATGTGATCGGGAAGTTGCTAAGTCACGTTCGGGAGCTGCCGAGTTATCGTTAAGTATCCGGTAAGGGTTTCTCCCTGTCGGGATGTTCGGTTACCCTTAGTTACAGACTAGATCGGTTTATTGTGATCAAATTATGTGTGTTTAGGTTTGTACCACGGAGGAACTCGACGAGATCAGTTTGTGGGTTCCCGACAAAGAGTTAAACACTCGATAAGTACTCGGATTACCCGAACATTGGTTTCCGAATAGTTCTCCTCGAGCAGATCTTTCTAATCATTTTCCCTACCGTTAAACCTGTGTATCCGACAATTCCGAACATAGGATTTTCGTAGGATGTTAGGATCGACTACGTACCGCCACTATTTTACTTAGCCAAAACCGCATCAGAAGTTTAAGGTGAGTCTCGGGTTATACGAAGGATAGTTAGGATCGGTTAGCGCCTGCAAAACAAGTGTGTTGTGTTGCATGTTATACCGTAGATTTATGAAATGGATAAGTAAATGGATGGACATAAGTAAATGGTTAAAGATGATTTTTGGGTTATATTAATGATTGGTGATTGTGTGATGCATGATTGATTAATGGCATGTTATTTATATGATATTCGATGTTTGAGTAATGCATATGCTGTGAGAGATATTAGTTTATATCGTTCGGGCCTCAGCACTGGGGTATAACATATATGTTGTGTTGTGATGTTATATGCATGATAATCGTGTCTTATTGTTTGAACCTCGGTTTTGACGATATAACTTGTTTGTCCCGGGGTTCGCTTGTTGAGGGACCCAAATTTGATTGAGATGGGTTCGGTTGGTGAGGAACCCGAGATGTTGTGGTGTTGTTGATAGTTGTGATGGTTGATGGGACTCCTCTACCCGGTGATCTTTATGGGACTTGTTCTCTGGCCAGACAGTGAGCCCTGTTTGGGTTGATCTCCGGGAGGAGCTTGTTGCATGATGATGCGGTTAGGGTGTGGACTTCGATAAGCTTCGTGAAGTCTTTGTGACCCGCTTATGGTTGTTTCACATTAATGATAGACCCTTGTCGGGTTGCAGGAAGTCTTGGGCTCAGAGTGAGACCCTTAACCGTCCCGACAATGTGCCTACGTAGAGGATATGTGATGGATTGTGGTTTGTGGAATGTTGAGTATTGATTAGTGTTGATTGTGGGTGGAATGACCAATGGCGAGGGGCAAGACTCGATGATCCAACGGGATCAACCACTCTCGAGGGATTGGATGTGTGTAGCATCGCATGATATTTATTTGAGTGTTATGCTTGGGTTAATTGATAGTTTATTGTCGTGATGCATGAATAGTGATTGGTAGTAAGGGAAAAGGTGCTACTGAAGACAACTAAGAAAGAAGTAAAGACGGAAGAATGAAGTTAGTAAAGTTATGAAATGCAATAAAAATGGAAAAGCGAGAAGTTAGTGGGTGTATGAAACGGATGGTCGAGGAAAGTAGAATTGAATCCAATCTACTGAGCTATGGTTAGAATAGCAGAGTTAACATGCATAAGCCTTGGATCCAATCTCATCCCATGAAAGGCAGACATAGATCCTGACGCTAGAACAGAAGGAAGGTTGATAGTAACACGAAACGTGAATAAAGATGGGGATAACACGAAGTATATGGACAAAGATGCTAAAGGTTAGGATGAGAGAAAAGAATAGGAATAAGAAGAATCATTACAAATGCTGAAGAATGAAGGAAAAGGCGGTATGAGGGCAAGAATGAACAATGAATCCAGAGAGGTAGTTGTAACATCTTTCATCTGGTGAAAGGTTAAGGTTCCTTGATTTGTCGTGCATGTTCTTGTTTGATTGTTGCACGACCAATTAAGATAACTTTGACCTGGTCCAGGCTAGAGGTGTTAAAATGAAAAGGAAATTAGGAGAAGGTGATAAGAAGGAGAAATGCGTTAAACGGAAAATGGCGGAAGTATGACGGAACAATGAATTTGAAGTAGTTGTAGCATCTTCAATCTTGTGAAAGATTAGGATTTCTCGATTCGCCGTTAATGTGTATATATTTTCATGCATAATTAGGATCATTTTAGCTTAGTTTCATCCACTTTTAGGTAGTATATATGGCATTTTAGTCATAAAATGCATTAGATTGAGTCTGGAGTCTAGTATAGGCATATCTTGCATTTGCATTGCATTTTTCTTTGTATTTTGTAAGGGCAACTTTGATGGATCTATGGGGACTCTATGTGTGGATTCAAGGTAGGATTGGAGCTTAGAAATCACGGAGAAGAGAGGCTAGAAGCATTAGGAGAAGATGGGATCAAACAAGATGTCAAAGAGGAGGTAAAGGCCATCAAAACTGCCCAAGGGAGCTCGCATCGACAATCTAGGTCGATGGCCAGCAACCTAGGGTCGATGGCCAACAACCGAGGCAGAAAATGGAGCTTCCTCCTCTGTTGCCAGCCATCAATCTTGGGTAGGCTCCCATCGACCAGATAGGTCGATGGCTGACAACATGGCCGCAAATACCCTTTGTTTTAGGGCTTCTTCCACTCTATGTTTAATATAAATAGACCTCTAAGCTTCAAGAACAAGAGAGAACCTTTTTATCTTATTTTTCTACATTTCTAAACATTATTTTGAAGATCAAAACTTTGTAATAACATTTGCTTTTGTTTTAAAAGATCTTTGGATCTCTTTTCAAATCTCTCTCTTCTTAGATCTTTTCTTCTAAACTATGGAAGCTCAAAGACCATTTTTATGTCTTTGGATTTCCATGAGGTTTAGTGAGTAGATCCTCTATGGATCTTGAGATATGGTAGGTTA
>OVAN01015770.1:0-11084 GCA_900406275.1 Anastatica hierochuntica
AAAATTATACTTGAAAATAAGTATATTATTTTTAAATAATATTATAGTTGAGAATAAATATATTTTCTTAAATATTAAACAAAACACTTAACATTATAATATTTTAAAAATTTGAAGTATAATTTTGCTCAAAAAAAATATAATAATTAATAATAATATGAATTCCGCGCTTTTAAAGCGCGAGTCAAAATCTAGTTTTCGCTTGAATTACATATCGTTTGCTGTGAATATGAGATGTTATGTTATACGACATGCGATATTCATATTTGATATAACCTACAGTATTCTATATATACACTTGAAAATAGTATTCAAATGTTGATTACACGCTATACACTAATAAAATAGGTACAATTTAATCAACGTAGTTTTAAGGGCAATTCCAACTCATTGTTATTTTTGACTCTATATGTTATAATAGAGTATAATCTACTTCAACACACCTCTATTTATTTCAATAAGATAGAGATTGATATTTTTTCTTTAATATTTAGGAGAAAAATAGCATTCCTCTATAATAGAGACATACATTTTTATTTATACAATAGTACTTTAACTTTTGTTATTATAACTAAAATATATGTTCATGAAGAAGTAACATTTTTTTACAAATATAGTACAACTTTTTTGTTTATATAATAATTTTTAATTTGTTACATTTATAATTAAAATAAATATTATTATTATTTAATTTGAAAGTCTAACCTTTTATTTAACAAATTATATTAAAATTTTATATTAAAACTAAAATTATTAATTATAATTTAATTATTTAAACTTTCACATAGATTTTACATATTGATAACATATTTAAGTTGAACTTAAATATTAATTAATACTACATATTTTACAACTTAATACTCTGGTATATTATTTGTTTTATTATTTTGATGATGTCTTTTGTAAAAAATATTTAGTTCAAATAATATTGAAATTTCTGAATTTTTTTCAAAAATTATAATGAATGGGTTAATTTTCAACATTTATAAGTAAAAATTCATTATTTTTTATAATGTCAATTCAAATAATATTGAAATATTATGAAATTTTTCAAAAAATATAACGAATTGGTTAATTTTTAACATTTATATGTAATAGGTTTTAACTGTAAAATTTAAAAAATCTTTTAAGCATATTTGTTAGAGTAAGAAATATAGAAATAAATTGGAGAGAAAAACTCACCTCTACTATAAAGTTCGTCTATTATAAATGAAAAAATAGAAAAATAAAGTGGAGATAGTCCAACCCATGAGACGGCGAAAAAAAAAAAAAAAAGTCCAACCCATGAGACATGCGGTTATCAATCATTATATTAAACAAAGATAAAAAAGGATATATATATATATATATATATATATATATCAATATTTAAGGATAAAAAAAAACTAAAAAGAAGAGGAAAGCTAAAAGATCAAAGCTTAAGAGTCAAGTCAATCTTCTTAAACTGATTATTATTATCTTCTTGATTGCTTTTGAAATGTCCAATTAGGTCCAACTTAGCCGCAACAATGTTACTCATATTGCTGTTGGTGACTCCAAGGTGAAATTTCTCCGACAACATTTTTCCAATGGTCGGTTTGTGTTGAATGCTCTGTTTAAAAACATGACTTAAACTCGCTGTTTGTCTTCCTAAAAAGGGCTTATTAATCGTTGAATGAACTTGAATCCCTAACGCCGATCTGTTATTCCCCGAGCCATGCAACGGTAACGATGCCATGCTTGAGAATCTGTTGACCGAACCGTGACCAAACGCAAACGCTAAAGAACGAGAAGAGGAGGAGAGAGTACTCATCTTATACAAGTGTCCTCTTTTGGCTAAGGTGCGTTCACGTTTATGAGCGTTTTGGTGGCCGCCTAATGCTTGTGAGCTATAGAACTTTCTTTGACAATAATTGCATGGAAACACTCTTTGATCTTCCAAATTATCTTCTTCATGATGATGATGAGACGTGGATGATGAACTAGTCTTGAAAGAATCAATGAGATTGAGCTCTGAGGAGGCTGTGCCACGTGGGAAAAGTGTCAAACCCAAGTCAAGATGATCTTGATGACCTTGTTTCTTGATTTTAAACATTTCTTGATCTCCTTTCATGGATGGATCCATGTAAATGAGATATGTATATATTCGTATTGTATATTAATAGCCTAGTGAGATTATATATAGACAAGGAAAGTAAAAATTAGATATAGATGTGAAGTGATGTGGTCGTGGGATGTGAAAGTGTGTCTATTTATGGAATTAGATGGACATGTGACATCTTTTTTTTTGTTTCAAAGAAAAATTGAATGATATGTTTTAAAGAAAAAAGACACTTTTGATGTGTGCAATCTGACCTAAAGCTACAAAGCTCACACATGTAACAGTATGTATATAGTAGTGGACACTCGAGAAACAAAAGATTATTGTTTGTAATTATATAGATATTATCTGGGAACATGAATAATGAGTGTTCATGATTTCATGTTATACTTATTGTAATAAGTAGCTCTATCTTTATCAAATGAGTGTCTTTGCTGTCACCTTTCTTTTTTCCTTTTGATATAAATCTTCTTTTTATCCTTTTTCATTGTAAAGGTTCTTTTGAATTATATATATGTAGTTCCATTTATTTTAGGGTTTAGGTGAGACGTTTGATTCAAAACCCTAATTGAAGAAGTTGTCTTTTATTTGTTTTTAAGTGTTAGGTAAGTTAGCATTTTGGACAATGATTATGAAACCAATCAAATCTCCCCGACAATCACTTTCGTTTACAGCTTTTTTTTTTCATTTAAAAAAAAAATGATTTCCCGTTTTCCGGTTGAATGTCCAAAACTAAAGAAACGAAACACATTCATCTAAACTTAAGACATGTTACTAATACTAATCATTGTTGTTTATGAATTTGTACGCATTTTTTTCTTAATTTGTAAAATCACACGCCATTGATAAGTAAACTAAACTGTTAAATCAGCTAGCTTCATGTTTTCCTCAAGATGTATTTGTGATTTATCCAAAAAGGTTGTATTTGTAGAAATATTATTATAAAATCACGAAGATTACATTTAGTTGTCAACGAAGCAATGATATGTGATAAAAGGTCTTCAAATTAAAGAAGATATCACATATTCGAGAAAAGGTTAAAAAAATTGGTTCGTCA
This sequence comes from Anastatica hierochuntica, assembly GCA_900406275.1. Classification (NCBI taxonomy): domain Eukaryota; kingdom Viridiplantae; phylum Streptophyta; class Magnoliopsida; order Brassicales; family Brassicaceae; genus Anastatica; species Anastatica hierochuntica. The sequence goes on from OVAN01015770.1 coordinate 3,138, forward strand.
AATACGAATATCTTACCTCGTATGACCTCGATTTTGCGGATTAAAAATCTACAAATTCTGAACCTCTTGATCATTAAAGAAGAAAGATTATCATTAGACTTGGTTTTAATAAAATTTCTACAAAGGCAACATATTTTGGGATAAATCACAAATACAACTTGAGAAAAAGCTTATATCTCTTGTTGTTAAAGAACCTTTAGTTTTTTGTTCACATCAGAAAAAAGAACCTTTAGTTTCATAAGTACATTACTTTGCTTTCCTCGGAGTGACTTCTTGTTGTGAAGTGATGCATTTTTTTAATAAAGTTTTGTCTAATCAAATTCGACAATATATCTCATCCTAGATTACCTTGTCGGTCCAACCTCCACACCAAAAAAATATCGACCACACCCTCTCGTTCTTTTAATAACTAAACTAAACAAGAGGCAAAATATAAAGGACACCAACATAACATCCTAAGTTTGCCTTAAGCTACATACACTGAATTAAAACTAAATGTGGGATGTCACGGGAAGTATATTTCGAGAGGGTCCGGATAGTAACGGGACTAATAAGTATATGCACATATGAGCATATAGATTTTTGTTATTATTTTGTCCACGCGCAATTGTAAGCCTTATACCAAGTGATAAAAAATTGCCTGCATATCGTGAACAACTTCGCCTTTTGTAGAGTTTTCTAGTGATAGATTCTTTCTTAGTATATTGTTGACGAATTGTTAAAAGATGCAAAAAACAGAGTATCCTTTTAAACATATGCAATGACTAAAGAATATGACCGGTTCTTAGAGATATGTTGCCTAAAGCAATTTACGAAGAAAATAAAAATAAAAAGATAGACAGCATTGAGAATCAAACCCATGATGTGCTAACTAAGCGAAGATAAGAGATGTTTAGAGAGAAAATCAAAGGTTTTGATCTTTTATTTTTATTGATGATGAAAGTTAAGATATTACAATCGCATTGAATAACTTAAACAGTCTTTGATTCTAGGGAAACTATCTTAAAAATATAGACAACACTGAGATTATGTTGCTTGAACATATGACTGAAAAATAAGACAGATTCTTAGAGTTATGTTGCCTAAAGCAATTTACGGAAAAAAGATAGACAACATGGAGAATCAAACCCATGATGTACTAACCAACAAATAGTAACTTATTCACCGGACTAAAAACGCAATTTTGTAAAGTTTTTTTTGTTCCTTATTTATATAATAATTTGTGCGTTTAAAGTCGGTGTTTTACTAGCTTTAATCAAGGTCGGCCCTGCTCAAAAATTATCTTTTGAATAAATTGAATTCTGGATAACTCCGAAGAAGATTATAGGGTGTGATGATATCACTATAGAGTAAAATAGTAAAAAAGAGAGGTTGAAAAAGAGGAAAGAGAAACTGAAAAATTGGTGTTAATCTTCACATTCTGCAAAAGTAGAGTAAATTTTTACTCTGTTTTTGTGTTTTTTTTAGCGTAAATAGACATAAATGTTTTTACTCTTGATTGGATAAAAGTTGCACAAATCAGAGTAAAAAGTTTTCTGCCAACAAATATTAACGCCACCATTATGTATATTCAGTCACATCCATAATCGTACAAAAAAGTCCATAAATTTTTCCTTGTTATAATTATTAGATCATTAATATGAGAAATGTGCACACCACAACTCGATTATGTACCACTCTTTAAAGTCAAATTCAGGTGTAAAAGACTATCACCCTCTTCCAAGTTTAATCTAATCTACTCTTTTACCAATTTTCTGTTTTGAAAATAATAACACTCTTATCAATCTCTCTAAATCAATCAAGATGTGATGCTTAGCTTATGAGACTAGACAATGGGCTTATAATGGGCTATTCATAGGCCCCATAAGCTTCTAATTAGGTCTTGTGGCAAAGTTGGTAATAAACAAAAAACAAAAAAAAATTTCAGTTGATAAACCCTAAAGAAGAATCTTAAACGAGTTCCTTCGCGACCAACCAAAGATATCGCCGCCGTTTGATTGGCTTCCTCGCCACCGGTAATTTTGTGGGTTCCTCTCATCGTTGCCCTTTGTTCTTTAGCCTTTACTTCTATGTTTTGTGTTTGCGTTTTCGTGATGATCAGCTTGTGTGTATGAATCTAAGATCTGTTTTGGTTTTGTAGAAAGAGAGAAAGAGAGAGATAATGGCTGAAAAAGAAGCTAAAGGGTTGAACTACATACCGGAGGTGATACTTAAGAAGAGGAAGAACAGAGATGAACTTGCCTTTATCAGGAAGAAGCAACTTGAACTTGGAAACTTCAGCAAGAAGAAGCAGAAGAAAGTTTCTGATATCAAACGTCCCGAAGATTTTGTGTTAGAGTTTAGGGCTAAGGTATGTCTCGCCACTGTATCCAAAAGCATTTGCTTTCTCATTGAACTTTGCTCATCTTTTTTGGTTTTAATGTTAGGCAAATTCGAATACTTACCTCATGTTCTGGTTTTGGTTTTAGGCTTGTCTACATCTTAGAACTGGTTTTTAGTGAAGTAGAAGTTAGACGCCTCTAGGTTTCGATTTCAACTCACTTTGCATTTGTCTTGGTATCTGCACATTAAAGCTTTTACATTGGAGTTGAAACTGCCTGAATTAGACTGTAGATTTGCTACAGATAATATGTGTTTGGGACTTTTCGTTTGTTTTGTTAAGAGTGCATTGCCCTTTTGAAATCTGACTGTTTTCCCTTCAGGAATTAGATCTTATCCGGATGAAACAAAGGGTAAAGAGACCAAAGTCATCTCCTCCACCAGTAAAATCGAACTTAATTTTCATCATACGCATACAAGGGTTAGTTGATTCTCTCTAATTGTTGTTATCTTTTCTTCTTGGAATTTGATATTGTCTCTTCAAGTATCCTTTCTCATCTCTCTTTTTTCTGGTGACCAGAAAGAATGATATGCACCCAAAGACCAAAAAGATCCTTAACAGTTTGCGACTAAGGAGTGTCTTTACTGGTGTATTTGCCAAAGCAACTGATGGTTTGTTCCAAAAGCTTCTCAAAGTACAGCCTTACGTTACTTATGGGTACGAATAATCATATTCTTTTATCCATTTCGGTGTGGTTGCTTGGCTTTCTTATGAGCTGAACTATGTTTTTGCCATTCATGAAGATACCCGAATGAGAAAAGCGTTAAGGACCTCATATTCAAAAAGGGATACACGATAATAGAAGGAAATCCTGTTCCTCTTACCGACAACAACATAATCGAACAGGTAAAAAGATTCCTGTTCTGTATAGGAGAACTCATTCTAGATTCCGGATGATTCTGTACTTAATCATTCCAACTTGTGTTACTGTAGGCTCTAGGAGAACACAAAATCTTTGGAATAGAAGACCTTGTGAACGAGATAGCAAGGGTTGGTGATCATTTCAGAGAAGTTATGAGATTCTTGGGACCTTTGAAACTAAACAAGCCCGAAGCCGGTGTTTTGCACGGTAAGAAACAAGTTTTCAGCGAAGGAGGAGATACCGGAAACCGTGAAGACAAGATCAATGAGCTCATCAGCAAAATGAATTAGGAGAGCAACATCAATCTCTTATTTTTGCTAGCCACTTAATACTATATTTTCCTTTTTAAACATCTGTATGAGAGGGCTATAAAACCAACCGCAACCACTTGATGAAACTGCTATTTTGCCATTTTTGATAAAATGTTCTGAGTTTTATAACCATAATTGTAATGCGAACAGAGCATCATAGCAATTCATTATCGATCATCTCATGAAAGCTCCTTTTCTCTCTTGCTGCTTCGTCTTCCTCAGCTTCTACACTGTGTATGTTCTTCGCTAAGTTAAAAGTTAGGGCTTTTCTTAGTACAAACTGAAAATCTTAAAAGCCCATTACAAAAAAGTCAAGGCGAGAGGGGCTTTGGATTAGATCGTTTCACTTGTCTGAATCAAAAGCTTCTTCCTTTTTTTCTGACCCAGAAGAAGAACCACGATGAAATTGGCGTCGAGCTTGGTTCCCCATCAATGGCGTCTCTTAACATCATCACCACAGCTTTGTCTACAAGCTTTCATTTTCTCCACAGGTACTCAATCTCTTCCTCCATCCCTTGAATTTTCTTCTCTTCTGCTTTCATTTTCCCCCTCCTCTTACTCCCTCTCTGTTCATCAGGCTCCATCACGAAGTCTCCCATGTTCTGGTCTCCAACCTTGCGTCAATGTCGGAATCTTCAGACGGCTGTTTCTCCAGTCGTCACTTCAAGCTACCTGCCCACTTCATATATTACTCAGAAGCAAATCGAAATCCACACTCCCTCGGTAAAGTTTGCCCCTTTGAAACTATTGCTTTACTTCTAAGCTATATCTTCTTTGAACACAAGAGTCTAGCTATATCTTCTTTGAACACAAGAGTCTAGCTATATCTTCTTTGAACACAAGAGTCTAGCTTTGAGTTTCCAATTTGTATTTGTGGGTAAAGTTTTGAATTAGCTGAAACGAATTTCGGATTTTGGTTTTGCAGGCAAACCCACCGCCATTGCAAGAAGGTTTAGGTGCTTTTCAGAAACTCCCCATGGTGATGCCCTCAATTGATTTGTATTGTTCTGCACTCAAGAAGTCGAAAAGAGTCCAACCAACTAAAGGTTAATTCATTCTTCATCTTATTGTTTTTATTCACACAGTCACTCAGTGGAGCTCCTTTAACATAAACGTCTGACCATTTTTGGTTTCAGGCATAGCTAATATTGCAAAGCGAGAACGAAATAGAGGGGCTAAACAGCTTGATGCACTCATGAAAGTAACTCGTTGCATCCTTTCCCTTGACCTTGTTTCGATTGATATATGATTGTTGTCTTACAAAATCAGAAATTATTGCTCTTTTTGTTGTTAGGAACTTGCTCTACCTTTAAAAGGATATATGGAAAGTTTTCCGAGGAAGAGACTCTTGCATCCGTATGAGCGGTCTCTTATTGAGTTGACACTTGGTGATGGAAAGTATGAGGAGGTAAGTAATTCAACATCTTAGACTGAAACTGATTTTAGTATAGGCTTATAACTTAAGGTTTTTAGGTGTTAGGGAAAGTTGATGTTCTGAGGAAGAAGGTACTATCTGTTGGAAAGGAACATGCTTCTCTCTGTGCGAAGGTCAGACTCCTCACAAAACATATTATACTTTTCGTGTTAGTTAAGCTCAGATTTGTTGTGATCGGTACTGCAACACTAAATGCGTTACAACTTACCATCTTCTTAACTTCCCAGTTGTTCCGTCACATATCAGTTCAAAAAATCTTCTTTTCGTTTGCAGGCAGTGTCAAAGAGAGAAGCAGAGGACCGCTTGAACGAAGGTATAGAGAAGCTTGAATTGATTTTCCAGCAAGAAGGAAAAGCTGTTGATGATTTGTTAAGCATAGCAAAGGTTCATTTTCTTCTTGTGGCTTTGACTCTTTTGACTTAATTATGAAAACCGTATGAAAAAGAGTAAAGCATTTTGCAGGTTCTGAGGGCTATGCCAGTTGTTGATTTGGAAATGCCTACTCTTTGCCTTGTTGGAGCACCAAACGTTGGGAAATCATCGTTGGTCCGTATTCTTTCAACAGGGAAGCCTGAGGTTTGCCTCTTGTGCCAATCTTCTTATATGTGACAATAAGTTTTCCAGTGTCCATTGCTTATGATTTTTACTATTGTCAGATTTGCAATTATCCTTTCACCACCAGAGGAATTCTGATGGGTCACATCGTTATAAACTACCAAAGATTTCAGGTTACATTACTGACTCTGCTACATATTATCTCATTCCTCATGATTTAAATTACTAATTATCCAGTAATGCCGTTGCAGGTGACAGACACCCCTGGGCTTCTCAATAGATGTGATGGTGAAGCCTAGTTGCTACAAACTATCTTGTGGATGCATTTTTTAATGATATTTTATTATAATTTTGATTGTTGGTTTTTGTTTGGTCACTACTACAGAGGATAGGAATAATCTTGAGAAGTTAACTCTTGCTGTACTCACTCATCTTCCAACTGCGGTTCTATATGTTCATGATCTATCTGGAGAATGTGGGACTTCTCCTTCTGATCAGGTATTTAGTTAAAAACCAATTTCTTATGGATTCTGAGGGAAACACAAGAATGAATGCATGAAATGATAGTTATGTAATTTGTTTGGAGAGCATTGCAGTTTCGGATTTATAAAGAAATAAAAGAGAGGTTCAAAGATTATCTGTGGGTTGATGTTGTGTCAAAATGTGATCTGCTGGGAGGCTCTCCGGTGATGTATGCGAAGGAAGATATAAGCAGCGATGAAGCCGAAATTATCAAGTACAGGGAATCAGGACCTGATGAATCAATTCATGTCTCGGTGAAAACAGAACAAGGTCTCAATGAGGTATGAAACTTTATCAGAAATTTATTTATGTTCTTAAGAACAATGAAAGTGTGCATGTGTTTGACTTGTGAGTGTTGTGTTTCTCAATATGGGTTGTAGCTAAAGAGGAAAGTGAAGGAAGTGCTGAGTAATGAGATGGAGAGGATCAAAAGTGGAGATAGAGTTGATGATCAAAGTGTTGTTAGAGCTAACTTAGATTAGATAGAGATTTTGCCTTTACCAAAAACATATTTTAAGCTTTTCTCATTTATGTTTTTTTCTTCTTCATAGGATTATACTATCAAATTATAATAAAGACATTGATGATTTATATATATATATATATATATATATATATATATATAACAATATATAACCTCTTTTTTCCCTTATGGCTCTTTACTGGCCAAAGCAAAGTCTCATTTGTCTCGTACTTGGGACCTCCTTTGCATGCAACTCTTCATCGTCTGCATCGTCGGATCAAAAGTGAGGTTTTAAGGTAATCTTAAGTCTCTCTCTCTCTCTCTTACTCGTCAGTGTCAAAAACTTTCTTCAGCAAAACTCTTGTTTGTTTGTTTCTTTTGTAAATGAAATAACGGTGTGTTACAGGCCAGCTGCTGGGACGTATACCGATAAAATATGGAGAGATCATCATCATCATCATCATCATCATCATCATCATCATCATCATCTTATCGAGTGAAAAGTGTTGATTGGATCAGCGAACTCCCTAATGATGTATTGCTTAAGATCTTATGCAGACGGTCCACAGAAGAAGCTGTAAGGACGAGTCTTGGTTGTGTGGACGATGTGTGGAAATACATGTCTCATCTAGTCTTGGTTGAGAAAGAAGATGATGAGTTCCAACAATGCGGTTGATGTTTGGAATCAGGTCGCTACGTTGATGACTAAGGTTCTTCGTTTTCTCCAATTCTCTCCTTTCCTTTTTGTTATATTCTTATTCATGTCTTTAATCGATTTTATTGTTTCTCAAGATTATAGACAATCACGGTGGACATCAACCGCGTCATGGACACCACGCATCTCTCTCTTCTACAATTGTTTCTGCCATCGATAGGATCACATTCAAGGGCCGACACAATGCCGGATGATCTCATGATCCTTTGGTTTGCAACAAGAATCTAATCCTCTTACTTTTCCTCTGTTCTTCTTTCTTCCATTCTATTATTTTCCAACTACGTAGCATTCATTGTTGTTGAAAAGATTGAGAATAATCTATGACAAAATTTTTTGTTGTTGCTCTACTGTCACATGTGTTTGCTCTGCATAAAAATTTACAGAGGCGAGACTACTCCACAAGCATTCATCTAATTCTTTGCTCGTAATAAGGAGAAACCGAGGACAGTTCGAGTTATGTTAATGGAATTATAAGAAAGATGCTAACTTCACTGAAGAATATTATTATATAATGAATTGAGTCTACAACGTAGTTTTAAAATCCAAAGCTGAACCCAAAAAAACAAAAAAAGAAAAGTACAAAATAGAAACAAAAGCTTAATAGTGGTGTCCGGGTCTCGGTCTGGGTCTGAAGGGGTGTAACCACCTGTTCCTGAAGCGGTCTAGAGGTGACAATCCTATCCTCGGCCTTGGAACATTGGGGC
>OVAN01015771.1:0-11084 GCA_900406275.1 Anastatica hierochuntica
TGTAAATATCTATTATAAATGATGCAATACATATAATTTGTTGTAGTGAAACTTGTAACTCTCTCGATTTCTGTGTTCTTTTTCTTTGACTTCGATTTTTGTGTTCTTCTGTTTTTCAACTTTCAACATTATTATAAACTTTACAAAGTCTCATCATTCTCTACTAATCCCATACTTGTCTTTTGGTGGGTAGTCAACGTTATTATAACACATACTACCCATTCCAACGAGAACTCAACCTTTTACACAGTAAAGCTAGTCTTTTTGCTTTAGTCATTAGATCATTACATCCTTAGTCTCTTACAGCCATACTATTTCTCTTCGTAATTACCTCATCACTAGTTAGTTGGCCCGCATTATATGCGAACATTAAAAATTTAAATATTTTTAAATGTAATAATATGGTAATATAAATATATCTTACCAACGCTAAAAGTTATCATACACTATAGATAAAATTTACGATATTTAAAATTTTAATCATGTTTTTTAGTCTATATATTTTGTTATATAAATTTTGAAATAAGAGAGTGTATGCTCTATTTCGTACGTCCAACATGAAGTATAAATATTTTACGAATTTTAATATTCGACCCCGTTAAAAATACAATCTTATATACTAAATTACTCTATTTAGCATGTCTTGCATAAGATTTAAAAACTTTCCGAATTTTGACATTCAACCCCGCTGAAAAATATAATACTAAATTTTTAATTATTTTATTTATGACTGCAAATTTTGATCCATAATTATTAGATTTATTATGTATAGTTAATCAAAGGTGAAAAATATAAAACTTTAATAATTTATATTATTTTTTGAGTTACTAAAAATCTAAGTTATTTATATATAAATAAATATTATGTAAAAAAGCATGATTGATTTTATTGAGTAATTTACTTTATCTTTTTCTATTTATTTTATTTAAAGATATACTTATCTAATGTTATATTTTAATAGAATAATTAAATATTTAAAATAATTCATCAAGGATAACTATGACTTTTTAATAGATAAAGTATTAAATATTTTTATTAATTTTGGATATATTTATTAATTTTCATTTTTTATTTTTGAAATTAATTAATTTATTAATACAAAATTGTTATTAATTAAATTATTCATAAGGGTAACACAGTAATCAACCAATCCAACTTTTAATCTGGTGTAAACTAACTTCATACTTAATATATAAGATGTCTCTACTTATGATGATGGTTTTATATTTTATTTTAATGTTTTTTATTAGGTATGGAGTACATGATTCACAGATAAAGCAGTGGAAAGAATAAAGCACGAGAAGATCAAACGGAGAAGAAGAAAATTGTCTCATGCATTGAAGTTTTAACAAAAGATTGTATCTCGGTGTTGGTTGAAAAATTGACAAAGGATTCACAAAACTTAGTTCAGAAATTTTCGACTTGAAAACTAAGTTACATTTACTTGATGAAAACTTCAAGAGTTTACAAAAAATTAGCAAGGTAACGTATAATTTTCTCGTAATTTTTTTCTCTCATACAAATGTGTACATGACATATTAAATCATTTTTGACAGACAACAAAAAAAGATTTGAAGACATCATTTGTTACGTTGGACTCTACCGATTCTTCGGTCGAATTTTTGAGCATAACACCATTGAAAAAATGTAACAAACGGAAGATGAATAAGAATGATATCAAAACCGGTGTGGGGATGAGAAAAAATAGGAAAGTTGTGCAGTCACATACCTATGATTCGTTTGCTGTAGCATATCAAAATAAAGTTGACTGACTAGAATCATGGATGAAGATAGACAGATATATATTTTGATAAAATAAAATATATTTTCTTCTATATTATTAACTTGACAACTTGTATGTTATTTCGAGTGATGTAGATATATAATCGTCAATTTAGGGACCATTAAAGCTAACAAACAGTTTTTCTCTGAATTTCTTGAACCAATGATTTGGTTAAGTGAAGATGTAAGTAACTTTTAGTTTATATCATTAACAAATATGAGTATATAATATTATTTTTATTTGTTTGATGCAACATATTAATGTTGGAATGTCTCTACTTAGAAAAAAGTTGGCAAAACTCCCATGTCCTTTTCGTACCGAAAGATTGGCGTTTATGGATGTGTCATTTACAATGATGATATCCAAGAGCTACCAAAAATTTTTAGGGAATCCAAGAAAATTTGATTGGAGCAATGGATTTATAGAGTACTACAACGGCTTTTTGCCTAGGTGTGGAAGGACAAATAAGAGGTTTGGAGTTGATGTCGATGATGTGTATGTGGTGTTAAACATCAAAAATGTCCATTGGATTACTTTGGCTTTATCGATCCGTCACCGAAACATTGAAGTGTATGACAGCATTATATCGCTCTCTGCTGATGATGAGATTGAAGAGTTTGTGAAACCATATGCGCTTATGTTTCCATATCTTATCCATTCTTTGGTTTCCACTGATATAAAAGATGCTTTAAGTACCACTGAATACACAATTACCAGGTGTAAACATGCGCCGCGAAACAAACAATCAGTTGAGTGTGGGTATATGCTATGAAGTATATCGAGTGTCTTGCATTAGACATAGATATGGAGAGTCAACTATGTGATGCAAAAATCAAGGACATCCACCAAAAGCTTGCAACACATATGTTCGTGGAAGGCAACCATTTAGAAGACCTTTAAATGCATTTGCTTGTTTTAGTTTTTCAGTTTTAAAAAGGTTTTTATTTCTCTACTTCATACTATCTTTTATGTTTTAGATTTTTCTTTGCTTTCTTTTTTTTCGTACTCATCTTTTATATTGGATTTGGTTTTAGGTTTTTCTATATAACTGTCAACTTTTATTTTCTTAGCAAGACATTGAACTTTGCTATCTATATTTATGAATAAAAAAAATCTATATTTATGAAGTTGGTATCTTTGATTATGATTACTATAAAATGGTGAACTTGAAGTTGTGGTGTATCTATCTATATTTTCATTAATTTGGAGATTTCAACTTATGAGAATTGTTCACCAAATTTGATCTAGAATTTACCATGTTTTGGTTTGATGGAGATTTCAATTATTTTCTTTTAAACACTGAGATGTATTCAAACAAAAAGGGGGAAACAAAGGAGATTGCCAATAAGCTTCTTGAGAGTCAAAGCTCAAAAGAGCACAAAACTCACGAAAAGGACATAACCAATGTCCAAAACAAAGCAGACAAAGAGAAACAATGTAGACTTTTTGAGATATCAAATCTTGATTCCAAAAAGGATATTCTTGTTCCAGAGACTTGTAGAAAGCAAATCTTCATCTCCATCACAAGATAGCAATTCCAGACACTTTTAATGACGTCGTGCTTGGTTCCAAGTTTCAGAAGCATAGAATTGATAGTGAGGAGGCCTCAGATTGTAATTCATTTGGTGGTTCATTTTCGTCATCAACCGCGACGTAACTTACGTCTCAAGTAATGTAAGGAAGTTGAAAAAACAAGTACGTTTTCTCTTAATGCTTGACAACAATGCCATTGTCATGATGCATAACTTAGATAAGAGGCAAGTATATAGTTTTACAAACTGACTTACAATAGCTAACACTCACTTATATTGAAGTTTTACACATCAGGAAAAATTATTTTTGATACTTTCTACTCAAGAGTATTGGGTTTCGTGGAACAAGACACTTTCAAAATTGATTAATCAATTTTGTCTTACCTGCCTCATAATGGGTACACGTCACTGTTCGAGTCTCTTCTCGTGATTCTTCTGTAGACCCATTTTTGAGTAAAGTATCCAGTAGATACAAATTAGACAAAGTAAAAAAAATAAACTCTAATACATTGTTTTATCTCTTCGAAACCAAAATTCAGAACCCAAAACCCAGATTCAAGTTCCGATCTAGCTCTTCTCTCCTCCAAATTCTGATCTCTGATGAATTTTATCTTTGAATTTATCTCTGATGAAATTATCTCTTATGAAATTATCTCTCATTCGAGAGTAATGGAAGAACAGAACAAAAGTTTATCGTGATAATCGAAGAAGAAGACTAGATCGTGTGGTATACTAAAATCTAAACCAGAAAAATGGTTTGTATTTGGTTCAATTGATTGCTTGGTTTATTTTTGGTTCTATTGAAATATTGTTGGTTTAATTTAATGTCACGCAATTTAGTGGTTTGGTCTATAGGTTCAATTGTTTTTGTTAATGTATTATTGAATTAATTAAGATATCATATCTTTCTTATAAAACGATACTATATCTTGATGGAATCAAATGTAGAAAATAATGTTTTAAAAAAAATCTGGAAGATATAGTTACAAATTGAAACAGTATTTAAATAATAGAATATACATTTTTATTTATTTAAACTTACTTGATTCTTAATATATATATATATATATATATATTACATATACATATTTATATATAATTTTATTTAATTTTTATAATAGATATTTCAGTAATTTACTATTTAAAAAGGTGTAATTTTCAAAAAAAAATTAAAAATAGGGCATTTTTCAAATTTTAAACCTAACGTAAGGTATTTTCCCAAAATTTCTCTTAATAAAATGATATTACAATGTCATTATAAATTTAGTACGACACTATTTTATTAATATATCATTAAATTAAATAAACACCCACAAAAATACACATAAGATAATAAATAAATATATACAATAAGATTTTACATATCTTGAAATTTTTATTTAATTATATTTTTTTTAATATTATTATACATTGAAATAATGAATCTTATTAATTTAGAAAAGGTATTTTATTGGAGTATGTTTTTAATGTAATGTAAAAAAGACGTATTAAAATATTAAATAATAATAAAAGGTTATAATTTAATATTGTAATATAACTAATATATTTTTGTTGGGTACAACAACTAAACAACGGAAGATGTCTTGGGTAGTATAGAAACGACTTTCGTAACCAAGAAGGTTGGTGGTCTTCGATTCCGTGACCTGCTCAATCAGGTCGTCTTAGCTGGACACGCTTGGAAAATCTTTACACGCCCAGAATCACTTCTATATAGAGTGTTGAAAGCCATATACTTTAATAACATGGATATGTTGAATGCAAGACTCGGTTCGTAGCCAACGTACGAGTGGCGATCTCTTCGATTTGGCTGCGAATTACTATGACATGAAGTGCAAGTCCGTGTCGGAAATGGTGAGACTACATTAATGGGGAAACACAATTGGTTACCAACTAACCTGCCACGACCACCCTTGTGTTTGCCAACGATGAACAGAGAGCTCCCAGTCTCGCAGCTTATTAATCCACATAACCATCAATGGGATTAAAGGAATCGCAACGATGATCGATGCTCAAGACCATCACCTAATCAGGAAAGTGGTGCTACCACTTTATCTAGCTCATGATACATGGATATGGAGTCTGATGAAGAATGGTATATACTCGATCAAGTCAGGATATTGGCTAACTTCAAATTTAGAGCAAGGAGAGGAAGAACCAATGCTGCCAATGACAAATATATCAGATGTTGTTGCGGATTTTTGGAAGCTCAATATATCACCTAAGCTAAAGCATTTTCTATGGAATATTGGTTCACATGATATAGCTATTTCATCTAATATGAGATATCGACACATTAATGTAAATCCATGATGTTGTCGATGTTGCAATGTTGAGGAAACAGAAGATCATGTCTTCTTTACATGCAAATATGCAAAGGCTGTGTTGAGACGAACCAACGTTCCTGTGGATGTGATATGCGATGATAAAGTACTCATGAGTTTCTTAAGATCCTTCCGTATTGGATATTATGGAGGTTATGGAAAGCTCGTAATAGTCTACTCTTTAACCGAGTTAATACCGAGATTGAAGTTATATTCCAGCGAAGTATTGAGGATAAACTTGAATGGTTAGTTGTCACTTCAACTACTCAACTGAATTCGAACATCACACACCGAGCGTCACGAGACAGTCTGGGGGTTTCCTATTGGACGAAAACAAGAGACGGATAGGTTAAATGTAATTATGATGTGTCTCACCATGAAGACATACACAATTCAGGCATGGGTTGGATAATCAGAGATGAAAAGGGAGAGTTTCGTAGGTGTGGATTAGGACAATTCCAAGGGCGATACACGGTGGAAGAGAGTGAATGTCGGTCTTCATTTGGACTCTACAATGTAGTTGAGCACTAGGATATCTTCGTGTTGAATTTGAAGGGGATAATACTACGATTGTGAGCACTTTGAATGAGAAAGACAAGTATATCAGGTTGGAACACCTAATGGCGATGATAAGGGAATGGAGAAAATATTTTGAAGAAGTCAAGTTCACTTTTCGTAGCAGAAAAGCAAATGGGTGTGCCGATTACTTAGCCCGAAAGCCTCTAATTGATAGTTTCATGTGGTCTTTGTATAATGGATGCTCAACTTTTCTTGTACCTTTTGTAACCAGTGACCTTATTCGAGCATAATAAAATCAAAGTGATTTGTCAGGAAAAATCTATATAAAAGATGACCAACTCTCTCCAATAATGTGTCACATCATCAATTTTGGTTGATTTGAAGATAACAAGTGTCACTATTTAATTTAAAACTATTGAAATTAATTATTATATTAATATAATCTATTAAATTAATATCTAACACGAGAACACAAAAAGTCATTTTATTTATTTTTAAGATTTTAAGTTATAATAAAAGAGTACTAAAAGTTGTTCTCTAAGAAATCAAAAAGAAAATAAAACACAAAATTGAGTTTAAATTATATTAGTTTTAACAAACCTGTTAATTATAATATTTGGTTTTACTTTTTCTAAAAAATGAAAACAACTACAAAATACAATAATACAATTTAGCTATTGTATTTGAATAAATTAATGTGTATCTTTTTTGAATTTTTTTTGAAATGAACATCTTATTCGATGATCACGATGAAATAAATAAAATGAAATAGATTAACTAATTAGCTAAAGTTTTCAGATTAATTTTGAATATAATTTTTAATTTTTTTGGCTAATTAAAACCTCGTATTTTATACATAGTTTTGTTATACCAAAACATAAATATTTGCAAAAGTGATGATAAATAAGTTTAAAAAGCAAATCTCGCGCGTAGCACGGCTATTCGTCTAGTATATATAAATAATATATTTTTTAGTGATAATTTTGGTGTCGTAAACTTTTTGGTGGTGAAGAATAGTTTTGAAACCAAATCGTTGGAAATGCTTTACTGATACTTAAACAAGTAATTTCAATACACTGATAAATATTTTAAAAAGACTTCAATTTAAAAGAAATATTCAGCAGCACAAAGCAATTGCATTTTGCATGTGGAGAGAAAGAAGATTATGAAGGCATTGTCGGCAGAGCTGGACACGTGTCGAAAGGCCGTCTCGCCATCTACTCTATGTACGCCAATGACCTTATGAAACAAATCTGCTGCATAGATTGTTACAAATATGGAAACCTAATACGAAGATGTGGACCGACCATGTGCTTTTTATCCTCATCAATCTCTGAAAAAATACCTTTCTATTTTTTAATTGATGTAAAAAGTTCCTGACCAAAAAAAAAAGAATTGATGTAAAAAAAAAATTTATAAAATTATTTGGCGTAATTCATATTAACTGCTACGTAATTTTTCTTAAATCTTATACATACACGTCATTTTGAGAAATAGTAATCTCTGTTACTTTTTGGTCTTTTTTATTAAATAGCATGACTTAACTAAAGATAGGATTTGGACACTATTATTATATAGCATGACTTAACTATTATTAAATATGACTTTCATTGATTATTATTTAAAAATTATTTCAGCTAACGGCATATCACTAAAACGATAACGAATTGGGGGGTACTTGGTACTTGGTAGAGGTCAAAGAAAAGCTAAAAAAAAAAAGAAATCAAAAACTTAGTGATCAAAACAAAAAATCAAAGAATTTTTTTTAAAAAAAAAACAAAGCTGTCGAAAAAATATTAAAATATTTGATCTTTGAAATAAAGCGTCACTATTAAATAAATATATCTAGAACCAATCCACTAAAAGTAATGATCCTAATAAAATTAATATATTAATGATTCTACTACAGATATATTATTTGAATTTAAAGAATATTAAATTTATAATATATGCTTAAAATGATAAATTTATTTTACACAACATCTTTTAAATCAAAATACTTTTAGGTCTCTATGATTATAACAATTATCTTTTTTTCAACTGTGGATTATATTAACTTAAAACAAACGATTACACGTAACCGACAAAAGTCGAAAACCTTTTCGATGTCACAAGTGGGCGCGGTAAGCAATACCACCTGGAGCCAAAAGTCGGTAACACGTATGCCGAAAACAGATATATTACCAAATAAAAGAAAATAAAAGAGAAAATTAAGTGTAATTCTACATAAATGGCCAAAGATTTTTTGAAAGGCAATACGAACGAGATTAGAAGCATAAATGAGCACGAAACAACCTGATCATACTTATTTGAGTTGAAAGAGATGGTTTCTTATATAGTTCATGTTGGAACCATAAGCGATTCGTCCTCCATTATATTGCTCTGAATAGACGAAGACTCCACAACTCGAGCAGACGACAATAAGACGATTTTGGCTATTGCTTACCTACAGACTAAATGCATAGAGCCGAAACTCCAATCTCTTACAATCAAACCGGGCGACCCGTAATTTCAATCAAAGGTCAGGACAACTCCTTAATCTCCAAGCATCACTAACACAAAACCTGCAACTTTAAAGCATAAACTAGCAACAAAAGCCGATCGAAAACAACCACTAACCAACCTGAAGACTGATATCGATAGCTTTAGCAGACACGTAGAACATCAACCTAAAGCAACAACCATAGAGAATTCACTGAAACTCGTATCGACCACCACTTGCCTAAAAACAGATCATCAAAGCCCTCTAGAATGTCGTGATAATCTTAAATATTCGACCAAATGAAGATACAAAAAGCAACGACGGAGATCTGACCTCGTAGCTATATGAAAATGATCGAAGAACCACCAGGAGAAGGATAGGCGCTAAGAAAGATCACTGACTTCAAACGTTGTCGTTAGAAGCATCCCCGCCTCCGTACATCTCAAATCTACCTAACAGTACCCTAGATCTGAAGCTGCTTGGTCAGATCTCGCATAAAATTTTTCACTTTCTTCTAAATCTGCAGCCCAAACCCTCGTTGCATATCCACACTGCAATCTTTAAAAGATTCTAGCCAAGATGTAAACATTTCGGGAGGCTTTAGTTATGGGAGAAAGAGGGAAGAAACAAAGCTATTAAACATAAAGAGAAGGAAAGGTGTCGAAAAAGAGTTTCGACCATCGACTCAGATGGATGTTTTTTCTTCGTTATGTCGTTTATAAAAAAAACTTTTTTTTTAATTTGTCTTTTTTCAGCCATGCTCTTTCCGTTTACAACCATTATCATTAGAAAAAAATGTTGATAACTTTTTGAATCTTTAAAAAAAGCTGACGGTCGAGTTAACGCAACTTGTACTCAAAACTAGACATGCATATATTCTGATCCGTAAAAAAGTTGAATATAAACACTCAACTATTTTTTTATTGACAAACAATTGAGTCGATATACAGTTTATGAATTTTATTTGTCCAATTTTTTTTATTATTACCGGTTTTGAATTTCATGGTGTAAAATAGATTCTGATATCGTCGTTAAAAAAATGATTAATTTGCTTTCATAATTGTCCTTGAAATGTTTGAAAATATTGATTAAAATGTCACGACCATAAGGTGGGTTTAGCTCCCTATGAACGGATCCTAAGATAAACCTGAACACTAAACAAACATACAATTCCTGTAAAACTGAATAGGCGTTTTATCTAAAAAAAGTTGAATAGGCGTATGAATATTTTTTAAAACACTAACTGGATTGTGAAAACTACCTCTAAACTAGACTAAAAGCCCAATGTTTATTTTATAGTGAACACCAAAAGTTAAAAAAACAAAAATTCCCGCATCCTTATCACTCTAAGTTAATTACTATTTATTTTTTATAAAAATTCTTCCAATTTATAGTTTACTCTTATTTCTTAATTACATTCATAAAAAGCAAAATTAAAATATGTTATATTGTCCAAAGTTTTTCATTTATATATTTATATATTCTTTTTTGAATGAATGTGTATGTGAGATCCCGATTTTAAGAGTAATAATGGTATTTTATGAGAGGTTAAATAATGATTTGACAATCTATATGACCAAAATGCACTTATATTTTTCATTTATTTTGATAAAATTTCATAGTTAAGTGTGTTTGTAGTAAAATAGTACTCCTTCGTTTCACTAAAATGAAAGTTTTGGACTTTTCATGCATATTAAAAAATAGTTAATATATAACAATAAATGTCTTGTTTTTTGTATAAAAAAATTTCTACAACTTTCAACCAATAGTTTGAGTTAAACTTCTTAAATTTAACAATTTATTATCATTAAATTCATAAAAATCTTTAAAATATATCTTTGTGAAACAATTTTTTTCCCAAAATTTTCATCTTCATGAAACGGAGGGAGTATTAAGATGGATGAATTTTCGAGATAATGGTTTATGATACGTGTAAATGAGGATAAAACACGGAAAATATGGCATTGTGATTTGCATGAACAATAAATTAACTTTTTAAAGCATTAAAAAATAGTGTTTCCGACCATTGGATATGACAAATCGGCGAGGCTAAACGTCAGGACACACAAAAGAAGTTGGCAAAGATGCAAGTTCCTCTACACATGACTTTAACGAGAGTTTATATCAAATTTGAAGTTATTTAATATATTAGCTGATGTATTAGTGGTTATGAAATTTCATTCTATTTTTGTAACTCATTTAAAACTTCGTTTACCAATTAAAAATAGATTTAGTCCATTATTATAATTAAAATTATTTACTCTTTTATCAAAAAGTTAATAAAACATTTTACCTTTTAAAAAAGAAGATTTGAAGATAAGTCGAGAATAAAAAAATCTCAAACATGATGATTTGATAATTGGTCAAAAATATTTTAATTCAAATATAAGATATAAATTGCAATGAAGGTAACATATATACATAATATATATATATAAAATATTATA
>OVAN01015772.1:0-11083 GCA_900406275.1 Anastatica hierochuntica
AAGGAATATTTCCGCAAAGGGATAAGCACGAATCGGGATGGAAAAGGAAACAAGCCAAGCTCATGAAGATCTATATAAAGGACGCAAGGATGATGGTTAGAGGAAGACAATTCATACACAGAACTTTTCGTCACCGCAAAACACTTAGAAAAACTAGGGTTCTTACTTTTTTTTCGTTAGCGAGCTGCGTCTCAACTAGGTTACGAGTCTACGCTGTAGTTCTAAGTAATCGTCGCCAACAGTTCTTGCGGCCACGACTTAACACCGGTTGCGCACGCTCTGATCACGAATTCGAATAAGATCCCTTAACTTTCTTTGTTAACTATGTCTGTTGAATCGTTCTTCGCTTACGTTTCTCGTTTTACTTTTGATTCCTTCTCGTATTCATTCTGTATTCATTCACGTTTATCTATTCTTACGAATCCTATTACTTTACCACCGTTAAATGCATGTCACTTCGCAATCTGTTTCGTATTAATCCACTTTCGCTATCAACTTGTTTTGTTTCGTAATCTGTTTATCTTTTAGTTTCGTATTTCTTCTTTNCTAACTCTTTAACTCACTGCTTGATCTGTCGATCTTTGGCTACAAAGAGTCCGTGAACCACATAACATTAACAGTGAGAATTTCAGTTCCCACACTCTTTTTCTTCCAAAGTGAAGTTCTTAAAGTTCTTCCATAAATAACAAAGGATCCAAGGATATAGCCTCCTAATTTGTATCGATATTTTCATGTCCTTCCCTCTTACAAGCAGATAGTTATTGTTCACATAGATGGAATTCTGACTAAAGCCCCTGAAATAAAAAAAAACATCACTATTAGAGAAAACAATTTTAGGTCTATTCACAAATTTGCCTGAAATATTTGGTGAAAGTAGTAGTTGGAAAATCTCCAATTAAATATTAGATACAACGTTGTGTAAAAGAAAGAGGATAAACTTGCAAGATAAAAAAGAAATAGGGAAACAATGAGAATCAGCTTAGAAACTTGGAATCTTACATCAAGTGCACATTGCTTCTCAATCCCTAGAGCTTTCCTCAAACCTTCTTCCCGCTTCTCGACTCTGCTATAACAAATAGATGCGTATTGTGTTCCGTCTTAAGGAACTCGTTTGCATCTCGACATCATGAAGCTTTTCACAAGACAAAATCAAATGAGGGTTCATACATTTATATAAGGAGATTACCGATGTAGCGTTTACCTTTTCAGATAAATAATGTCTACCAATTTTTAAAGATAACAAAAAATTATGACATAATAAATGGAAGATCAATCTAGAGGTTTTTGATTGGTCACACCATGTTAGATGAATTTTAAAGATAATTACATAATTTTGAGTGAGGTTTATGATTGGTCGTATTTTGTTTGATTATTTTAATAGATAATTACATTGTTTTGACTACTGTTAAAATTTTCCTAAATAAGTTAGGAAGGTAAACGAATAAATCATATGACACCACGTCATAACAGACATTCGAGATCATAACACATATATTTCTCATTATTTTTTTGCATTTTTAAGAAAATCAAGAAGAACTCTCGCAACGACATGTCACAAACTCTCTTGAGCAACACGTCAGTTTTGGATTTCGTATTTAATAATAGTATAAATGTGTAATAAAATGTTTTTTATGTTCGGGAAACTTGATCTCCAAATCGTTTTAATATGATAAGTTGTGCATCTCTAAGATTAAAATATAGTTAAGAAATTAAAAAAAAACAAATATTTAAAATTTATCAATAACATAACAAATAAAAATGGAATAATATCAAATCTTCCTTATAGTTAACGCAAATATATACAAAAATTACAAATGTCTTCATGCCCGTACAGAGTGCGGACCAGTTACCTAGTTGTTGTTAATCTATGATTTGGTTACGTTTACTTTTAATTATTTCACTTTCATCTATTTTCCCTATTATATTTATTTTTTATGTATATCAATTATTTTGTTTCCTTTTATTATTTTTCATAGTATTTTTATGGTGATATAATATTAATATATAATAAGGTATCCTCCGGATAATTCAAATCTAAACAATTACATGTCTGATTCGGACCTATCTTCTTAAAAATTTTGCTTTGTTTTCAATAAGACGGTGGTTATTCTTTCTGGCAAGAGCTTAATTTTCTTCTTAACGTATGAGTCTCTAATATTTTGTTTTGTTATGTGTTTCTGCTTAATTTGGGAGCCGTGCGTTTTAGTATTCAGAAACTACAATCCTTTATGTGTCTTTATAAACAATTTCGTTATTTTCTTTTAATAATGTTTGGAATTTTCCCCCTCAATAGTTTAATTCATGCCAATCATTTTGGTGGATCAGGGGGAATATTTGAAAACAGAGGGTGTTTTTGGATTTTGGGTTAGATTATCTAATGTGCTTTTTCCTTTATTTTTGGTATTATTTTTAAATTAATATAGTAATAGGTTTTTTTATTAGCAGCGAGAAAAGTAAGAGATATATATCATTTTTGAATAAGGATCAACATTTTACCAGGACCTGAATATCCGAACCGGAACCGATCCGAAAAAATGAATCTAAATCCGAACTAAAACCAAGTGAAATACCCGAATTGGACCAAGGGGTCGGGTAGTTTGGTATCAAATATATCCGAACCGAACTGATACTTGAACGGATATTCGAAAATACGCGATACCCGAACAGATATCCGAAATACCGATACTCAAATACTCCATATACAATATATATATACTTGAAATATCATAAATACTTGAAATACATACCGTTTCCGTATCGAAATAACCGAGTCAAACCAATTTTTATGTTGATTTTAGGTATTTTTCATACATTCTTCAAAATTTATGTTGTATATTATTTTATTTTTGAACTTTTGTGACATTTTGTTTATATTCGAATTTTCAAAAAAAATTAATGTAATTTATATGGGTACCCGAACCGAATTCGATAGGATCCGAACCGAACCTGAACTGAAATTTGTAAATAGCCGAATAGGTCTTAAACATTAAAACACGAAAACCCGAAACCCAAATAAATATGAACCGAACCCGAACGCCCACCCCTAGTTCTCAATGTTGCGGTAAGAAAATTTTGTTTCAAACCTCCAAATTTTTTGAATTAATATGCATAAACTAACTAGCCCCCAAACCGAACAACAACAAAATCCCCTTTATACTATTTGAAAGTACATTTTGATGAAATCCGCTTATGTGTCAACCATATATGAGATTTGAGAATTAATGTTATGATTTGATTGGTTGAAGCATTCCTAATTTAATTTAATTAATCTTTATTTAATTCATTTTAAAAATAGAAGTATAAACCATGAATCAAATAAATCAGTGACCAAACACTTTTCTCCAAATAAACATATGTAAACCAGTTGTCAAACATTATATCACTCAGTCGATATTAATATTTTTGAAACACAATTTTAATATTTCTGTGTTTCTTTTTCTTTTGATATTATATTATAATAATTAATTAATATTTCTTGCTTTAAAAAAATAAGTTCTTGGAAAAACATTAAAAAAAAGATTTAACAAGAGACTATTACTTACGTTTTAAAAATATTAGATTTTGAAAAAATGTTTTTTTGAAACAAACATATAATAAAAAGAGATATTTTATTATAATATAATTATATATTACTATTGTAAATCCGTATGAATTAACAAAGCATTTTTTGTAATTTAAATTTCTAAATTATAAAAATAAGAATATTATATTATATTATAATATTTTATGATAAGGGATTTCTTACAATTTTCATTTTCAAAATAACAAAAATATGAATATTACTATCAATGTATTTTAAAAATATGATTCATATAATAGTATTATATGTTTCTAATATATTTAATATATATTTATTGGACGTTATATTAAAATAAATTCAAAATTAGTAACTTTTCAAATAATTTAAACAAACAAATGATAAGTTATCTCTTAATAAAAACATAATCTACAATATATTCAACATTAATTAACTTTTCATTCAACTTTTACGCTAATTGATAAGTTATGAACCATATAAATCGATATGTTAAGTGTTCAATAGTTATTTGAATATGACTCGCGCGTATGCGCGAGTATTTGTTTCACTTTTATGCATATTTAATTTTACATGACAAAATTATTAGTTGTGTAGTTTTAAAATTTTTTCTGAAAGAATATTGGAATATTCTCATGTTATTCATATTTGAGGATATTCATATTCATTAGAAACATTTAATAAAGTTTCTAAGGCACCATCAATTTAAAAAATCATACATCAAAAATTTGTGTGTTTCTCTATCAATAGATAAAAAGAAAATTTAAATCGTCAAAAATAAAAAAATTACATTTATGGTAGTTAATTTTCAATATTATTATATGGAAATTATGATATATGGTAAAAGCTTATGAAAATTTAACATTATTGTGTATTCTATGTTTATTATCTTTAAAAATTAGTTTCCAACTTTGATTTAGGCTTTATGTTCTATAGTTAGTATTATATGGAATTATGATATATAGATAGAACATTTAGCAATTTATATTTATTGTCTGCAACTAGATAGGATGCAACTGAGACATCTGACAAAACTCAGAGTGATGCTTCAGTACACACAGGATACACACCTACACAAGATCCGAATGCAGTTTTGAGCAGCCATACCCCAGGCTATTCACATTCAGCAGACTTTTAAGTCTTTTATCATGTGTCATTGTTCGAGTCATTGCCTTTCTCATTTCATTTTTATTTTTCTTTTTATTTTATTCAGTCTATCATCCCTACTGTATATAGCTTTTTCACCGAGACGATGCAAGGTAAGTCCGGGGGATTTATCCATTACCAACGTCTTTTTCTTTTTCCTTTTGTACTTTTATTTTTATTGAGTAATTTTGATGTTTTTATTGAGTCAAAACATGTTAGAAATTATATCTAATGTTGCTGGAATATTTTGTTTTGTGCTAACTTCATATTGCTTCTATAGTAGTTATTGACTACAAATTTTAGCGAACGAAAAACTTTTAGTGGATCAATTTACCAGGACGACCATGTCTCTTTAAGAATCAAATTTTCGATGTTGGCTCCACCTTAAATTGAATTTAATTTTTCATTGTGGAACTTGGTATGCTTTGATAGACTCGTCTTTCAAACATAACACTAAAAATTCCTAGTCAGTGATGTTCCATTATGCTATTTCCTTCAAATTTTATAGATTTAAGGTTCGACGAAATGAGCAAAGGGGCATTTATCAAAAAATTAGAACCCTTAAGACTCATGGAGACTTATTTCATTCGTGTTTCATTTATAAATAAAGAAAAGAAAAGAGAGAAAATAAAAAATAGAAAGAAAAGAGATCGATAGAAAAAATAAAATGATACCCTAGAAAAGTAGAGAAAAATCGATTCTCAAATGGGCTGATAAAAAAAATAAAGTGACACCCTCGAAAAATAGGGAAAAATCAGCCTCTAAAGCATAAGAATAGAAAGAGGGTTTAGTTTTACGAAGATTTAATGTGTTTAGGAAATTGTTTGAGTTTGAGTCATTTGTTCTTAGATCGATATTCGCTCGATGAGACCGCACCTTAGAAATAATTAGGGGCGGTGGAGATATCATTTTCTTTGTATTCTGGCTCGAATCGGGATGGTTCCTAAGCAAAGAGAAGTACGTGGAAGTTAACCTATGTATGTTGGTGTTGTATGAAGATAACCGAGAGGACCTCGAGCAATGTTTCAGATGACAAAGGTTGTTTCCGCATTTTCGAACCTCTTTTTCGTTCTTAGATTTTTTTTGTTTGAGGACAAGCAAGAAGTTAAGTTTGGATAGTTGATAACAATATTATTTTACTATTTTCATTTTGATTTTTACTTCTTTATTTGCATTTTAACGTTTTTTCGACCGCTAGAGGTACTTTGCTCGTATTTGTGATTTTAGGAACTAAATAGGTCAAATAATAAAAAAGGATGGAGAAAAAAAATCTAATTGAACCTCATTCATATTTCCAAGCGAGTTTCATTGATGAATCAAGAAGACATAAACTCAAACGCTTGAGTTTTACATTTTATCAATCTGGACAGATTCTCATTGTCAGAAATATCGCCTCGAAAGAAGGTCTTTTCTTCATTGGACTGATATGAAATTTTGACAGAGGATAGTATTTTGAGTTAGCTTTCAAATGCAAGTTGTTTGAATTTCTTTGAAGCTGTGACCGAGAAGTTACAACCGTTTAAGCGAAGACATGTCTGTCTGTCTCGGAAATGGAGCAAGTGGAGCAGTTAAAATGCTGTGACCCGGTGACATGATTCCCAGCATCGACCGAGTGTTGATTTTTGTTTCTGACCTGTCCTGGAGTTATTTCATTGTCAGAGATAGATTTTGCATCGTATCTTTCGGTTCGGTTAACCGATTTTGATTCCGTCAAAACTGACTTAACAAAGGACGACCTAAGAAGACCTAGCATTATAAATACTTGTTTTAGCTTTTAGAATAGATAGAGCCACTATTTTTACAGAGAGACACGAGTTTAAAAGAGAGCACAAAGGTGTCAAAAGCTTTTGAGATCTATTCATTGTTTCTAAGTGTTCTTCAGAGAGATTCATTCAATACTTCATTACAGAGAAGATTTCTAAAATCTTAATCTAATTTATGATGATTTCCTCCATGATTTATTCATGTGTTTTGTGCTCCATCTCTGAGTAATCCGTTTGTTAGGTTGTAGGCTTCTCAAAGAGACCATGTCTTCATAAGTTGCTAGTACTTGATTAGGGATTCATATTGTCTTTGTATCGGTTGATCTTTATGCATGATTACTCTACCGTGCATCTAGTAGTCTGTCCATAGGTAGACTTTCATTCCAAAAGCTTTTTAAATCACCTGAACCTAAACCTTTTACAAGATAAGTTACAAGGAGGCTTCGTAAGTAGATCGTCTTGGCTCAGTGAACTTATCGAAACCTGATTCCATATAATGCATGCTTAGTTTCTACAAGCCCTTCCAAAAGACATTGTCCCTTAGTTATTTAAACATAGATTCCCAAACCTCGAAAGTGGAGAGGATCTAAATTAGTGTTTTTGAGTTCTAGAAATTGCTTAATTCTAATCCCTATACATTACGGTTTCTTTGATGATTATATGCGAATGTCTTATATGCCCAACACTTCTTCCCCATTGATTTACATCCTTTTGTTTACTTTCAGTTGCTATCTTTTCTTTTTATACTCACAAAACAACCTTTTCATTTTCTATTTTAACTTAAGTCAATCCTGAGATTCGTAGTGTATAAACCAAGTCCTCGTGGGATCGATAACCTGAAGTACTACAACTATGCCGTTTACTAGTAGTTGTAGTGTCGTTTTGGGTGAAATTTGAGACCGCATCAGGCAACTGTTGAGGGTAATTTTATTGCCTTAGAGCCTAGCCTTACCTAGATCAAAGACACATAAATAACCTCCTTAGCAGGATGTGTAAACCAAAGCTTTAGCAAAAGTCACGTAACTACACTATGTCCACGAGTCAAGGCTAAGTGAATGTTCCCATTTAATGATTTAATTCTTAGAGATTAAGACAATTTCCTTATCGAATAATGTAAATGTTCCTTTTTGTTAAGATAGACTTGAAACTAGAAGTTATCCATAAAAAAATATGGAAATAGTCTTATTTGAATACTATAAATACAAAAAGAAGAACCTTAATTCGAGGATCTGAACACTTTTCAATAAAGAGTTGTTTTAAATATTTGTTCTTCTTCTCTCTCCCTCAAACAATCATCCAAAAAACCCCAAAGCAGGTATTGTCGAAGGTCTTGCGTAAGACCCATTCTCCTACTCATAAGGTTAAGGATTTGCGTTTGTAGCTTCTTGCCACTTCCTGCTGGTAGCACCAGTTTTGGATTTGCGTGGCTTCCTTTTTCTCGTCAAAGAGGTCTAGATCTAGCGCAGCTAGTTCATTATTCTCTCCATCTTGAACGTGCTATGTGCAGATGGTTCTTACACACACCTCCGCGGGTGCCACCGCTTCCATCCTATAGACCAGGGAGAAGGGTTTTCTCTGGTGGCATTCTTCGTTGTGGTTCTATAAGCCCAAAGTAATGCTGGTAGCTCTTCGATCCAACTTCCTTTGGCCTCATCTATTCAGCGTTTTAGGATGTATACGATTGTTTTATAAGTGGACTTTGCTTGGCCGTCATATTGAGGGTGCCTTGGCGTTGTCAAACGGAGCTTGATGCCCCAGTTAGAGCATAATTTTTTGAACTCCTTCCTGGTGAATTGAGGACCATTATCAGTAACAAATGAAGAACTTCGAATCTAGTGACGACATTCCTCCAGATAAATCTTTTGGTTTTTTCTTCAACAATCTTGCTCAGGGTTTTGTGTCTACCCATTTAGCGAAATAGTCGGTGACTACCAACAAAACAACCTTTTGGGATGGCCCTTCAGGTAATTTCCCCACAATGTTCATGCTCCACTTTTGGAATGGTCAAGGAGAGCTTATGAATTTCAGAATTTTAGGAGGAAACTTTGGTACTTTGGCATGCTCTTGGAATTTTGTATAGTATCGGGCAAGCCTGATCGTATCACTTTACATTGTAGGCCAAAAGTACCCTGACCTCCTTCCTTGAGAACAAGGCTTCTGCGCCCAAGATTGGGAGCCGCACTTTCAACCTGAAAATCCTTCCGTTTGAGATCATCGTCTTCGGATGTGATACATCGTTGGTAAGGTATGGAGAATGATCTTCAGTAGAGCTTGTTGTTGATTAGCATCATGATCATCGGCGAGGCAGTCCATTACAAACTCCTCCATGGTTCCCTCCTCTTTAGAGGGGATGGGTGGTGAGAGGACAACAGTTAAAACAGGAGCAACACCAGCGTTCGCAAATGCACCGCTATTTCCAGTAACCTCGACGACCCCTTTTTCTTGACAGATTTAGCATTCCCCTCCTTAGTTGATGACTTATCAGTGGTAACTGCATCTGACCTGACCCTCTTAGGGGAAGCTACAACCTTTTTTGCCTTCTTGACGGAAATATCGGGGATAGCACCACCTTGAAACTTCTCTTTTTAAGGCGCCCTTGTGTCCTTGCATTTTTAGTGACTGACGTAGAGGTTTTCTCAGTACCAAAGTTTAATATTTATAAAACCTAATAGCCTACGCTTAATCCCGCAAGAGAACGGGGTCAACTGTAGTATTTTAGGGTCGTCCAAAGATTTAGAGGCTTGTGCTAGTAGAACCTAAACAAGGAGATTATGCTAAGGATCCTAGTCTAGAAGGCGATCGAGTAAGAGATTGTCATGGGTCTCTACTAAACCTAATCGAAAGCAAAGGTAGCCATGGTGATTGTGCATAAAAGAAAGCAATAACAAAATAGCATAAAAGTAAAAGCAAGCAAAGAGTAAACTTGGATCAAATCAAAAGAAAGATAGGATCTTGAGACAATGCTTATGGGTTTGGGTTCAATATAAGGAAGTAATGGACTTGGGTAAGGCTTTATTAGAGGATCGAAGCTATTCCTAGACCAAGCTATTCCTAGACCAAGGGTCCCTTAATAATCGATCAACCCACTCTTGTGACGGAGATCTATTCACCTATACACACTACAAGGCTCAACTCTCGTTTGTTGCCCATCTTAGCATGCATGTGGTAGTATAACTTAAGCCCTTTTAGCCATCTCTCAAGCATTTCATCGAACACTTTCTAGGCGTCTTTGAGCAAGGAATAATCTTTGAAGAAATAAACTAGATCTAGTAGAAATCTATGCCATGATCTAGCCTAAACATCCATTACAACCCTAGATCTAACCCTAGCCTACCATATCTCAAGATCCAAGAAGGATCTAGTCACTAAAAGTAATGGAAATCCAAAGACATGAAATGAGTCTTTGAGCTCCCATGGTTTTAGAAGAATAGATCTAGAGAGAAAGATAGAGAGATAAGATCCAAATCACTCAAACAAAAAAAGAGTTATTACAAGGTTTTTAGATCTCAAAACCAAGTTTAAGAAGTGTCTCAAATGTCTAAGAAGTGTCTCAAATGTCTCTTTGTTCTTGGAACATAAGGATGTATTTATACTAAAGAGAGAGTGGAGGAAGCCCTAAAATAAGGGCATTTTCGACAAAGGTTGTCAGCCATCGACCTCCAAGGTTGATGGGAGCTTCCCTTTGGCAGCAAAGGTATTGGTTGCTGGAAAGGTTGGCAACCATCAACCTTAATTAGCTGGCCATCGACCTCAAGGTCGATGGGAGCTCCCCTTTAGCAGTTTTTGATGGCTTCTTGCTTCTCTTTGATGCCTAGTTGATCCTCAACTCTTCCATAGTCTTTTGCTCCTTTTTCCTTGATTTCTTAGCTCCAAATCCACCTTGCATCCATCCCTAGAGCCTCCATAGATCCATCCAGAATTGGACCTACAAAATGTTCCTAAACTAGACTCTAGACTAAAACTAATGCATTCTAGGACTTAAATGTCATATATACAACCTAAAAATGGATGAAACTAAGCTAAAATGAACCTAATTATGCATGAAAATATATAGATATCAACACCCCCGGACTTGTCCTTTGTTTGTCCTCAAGCAAACAACAAAGATCAAACCCGGAAATGAGGTTTGCAAGCAGGAACTCAAAACCAAGATAAGAAAAGTAATGCCTTATGCCTAATGTCCTCAAGACAAGTAAAATGGTGCAAAGATCATCTAAGAGCCTAAGTACTTCTCCATGATCATCACAAAACCAACTCTTAGAATCTAAGCTAAGCATCCATAGACTATCTCATCATAAATTCCTTTTTACATTTAATTAAACTAAGACGTGTGTTCTTTACTCATGGACAATGTATCTTATCCATTCAATTTGGAGTTCAAAGAAAGGTTTTAATGTAAATAAGTGTAAAAAGAAGAGGGTTCACTTGATATTTGGATTGGTTTCTCTCAAACAAAGTAGTGCAAGACACTAAGCAAAAGCAAGGTGGTAGCCGAACAATTTATGCATACAAAGCATTTACTTCCTCTAATTGTTCCCATCCCATGGCTTCCTAAGGATCTAGAAACTTACTTTATATTCTATCCATACTAATCCTAGAAACCATAAGCTTTTATTGAACCAAACTCACTCATTCTTTT